>CAJQZP010000419.1:600000-892500 GCA_907164705.1 Parnassius apollo
ATTTTTAATTAAGCTTTATATTATAATGCGGATTTTTTATATTTAAAATTTTAATAATAAAGCATTTCGTACGTCTCAGCCGAGGCGCAAATATTTTTCGGCCGCAAATTTATAAGACCGATTTGTTATTCAAACATAAACATGGTTTTTTAATTAAATCTACCAATCATAAAACGACACGCATTTTTATTGAACACTTCCTATTCAATTCACAAAGTACCTATTATATTTGTTTATATAAAAAAAGTATATTTAAGTACAATCATAAAACTAAATGGAAACACAAAGTAGGAAAATTCATTGAGTTATAAAACACATAAATCAATGGGCAAATGTAAAAATACTGGAGGCAGCAGCCCTATTGCATGTTTACGTACCGCACGCCTGTAATATTTATTTCTAATGCCGGCTGTACACGCTCGTCGAGACACCACGAGACAGGCCTAGAGGCGAGCGTTATTTAACATTGTTCTTAAAAACTTCGCGTTTTCCTTCATAAATATTATAACATGTATAGTTTTCTTTGTGAATAAACATTTAAAGTGTATATAAATATTTAGTGTACATAAACAGACATATAATTGGTGTAAATAAATAATAAATATTTTTTGTATTAAGTTAATTTTTGTGTATTATGTGGATCATAATAATTATGTGATGTGATGGACAATAATACTTAAATACTTACATATTTTGTGACTGTATAAAATTGTACAAAGGTACTAATATTGACAATGTCGCGCACATGTCATAATACCTATAACCTGTTACGTATTGAAAGTTATATGAAAGTAGGGGAAAATTAGTCATAGTTCCCTCTCTTAGCAAGTGGTTTAGCAACCGTAATTTTTTTTTATTATTTTGAGTTGTTGTCTTGAATATACTGTTGCCTATCTCACGTTTTATTTCACGGTTTCACGGGATAGTATGGGTCTTAGAGCTTCTGAGTAATAATATATTATATTATTTGGTAGGAGGTAGTAAGTTCTTTTTCGCGCTGCATACAGCATTATCAAGATCCTGTCTTACCTTCATGATATAGAAATATTTTCATCCAAGCAGATTAAGCTTTTATAAATATAATCGATGGTTTACATTTTCCGCTAAGCAAGTGGTAAATCCACATGAATAAAATCAATTACCGCATATATGAAGGATCAGCACCTCAGAAAGGCTGGACAGATTTCGATGAATACTCACACTTACATTGGTAAATGGCATTGTTGTCGAGATTTAGAAAATAGTCGTAGAAAGTCAGGGTGGATCGTTAGTCAGCGTATAAAATTAGGATTACAAATGGAATCCAACTTGTTTATGTACCGTGTGTCTGTCAAGATTTAATATTGATACCTCCCTATATATATTCGTTTTTAAAGTTTATGAAACGAATATTTGAAATGTAATGTAATAATCATCACCATTTGATATAGAAATCAATTTCCATGATCGTTCAATTAATAGTAAGTCTAGTCCTTACAAAACAAAAACGAGTATATCGATGTCGATTGTAGCTAACATTGCGAACGAAATCACCATAGATTAAAGACGTAATATCTTGTAAAGTTTACGTCATACGTAATACTGCCACAATATGAATGTCATTTTTTTAATAAATCAGAACATTAGAGTTCGCGCAAGATAACTCTGCGCGCGGCCAAAATTGGAACTAATCGTGTGCCGCCATCTTACTGTTAATGGCAAGTATCTAAACAGAGTGGTAGGTGTCCTGTTTTTATTCTTTTTTGCAATAATTAATCGTTATCATTATGCCGAAAGTGATTAAAAGTGCTGGCAGGGATGTTATTTTGAAGGTCAAACGTGCTTGTGAAGAAGAACGAGACAATAACGGGCCTATAGTACCGTTTTCCAAAGTTAGAGCCCGTGTTGCATATTTAACAGGTAATTTTTAGGGATGCCATTACAATAAAATTTCCCAATTTTCTCTATTTGTTCCTTTTTAATTTCCTCGTGTCATTAATATCATGCATTTATAATGCATTGTTTTTATTTTGTTTTAGGTGTTTCTGAATGCACCGTCACCCAGATAAGTCAAGAGGGTAATATAGCAGAAGCTTCATCTTCTAAAATTGTGACGCCGGGAAAAACTAGGAACCGAAGGAAAAAAATTTATGATTTAGACGATTTCGATATGTGCGCTATAAGGCATTTAATTCAATCATTTTACGTCGTGGAGAAGGAGATTCCTACCATAAATAAACTTTGGTTGGAATTGAAAACTGATATTGGTTTTAAATATGGCAGAACATCGTTGAGGAGTATTTTAAAGACTATGGGCTACAAATACAAAAGGTGCCAGTCTAAACGAAAAGTATTGGTAGAACGCAGTGATATTGCAGCTTGGAGAGCAAAATACGAGTATATTCTGAGGTTGCGCAAGAATCGTCAGGAAGAAAATCGACCGGTAATTTATGTTGACGAAACGTATATACATGCTTCATACCACCTTCAAAAATGTTGGCAATCGAAGGAACAGCCTGGTATTCTTGCTTCTGATAGCGTCGATGCAAGATGGATAATAGCCCATGGTGGAGGTAAAACTGGGTTTGTTGAAAACGGACTGCTGCTGTTCAGGTCTAACTCCAAATCGAATGACTATCATGACGATATGAATTCAGCTAACTTCATGCGGTGGATGAAAGAAAAAATTGTGCCGAATCTTCCAACGAATTGCATTGTAGTGATGGATAATGCGTCATACCACTGCACACAGATCAACAAGGCGCCTACAATTGGCAATACAAAAGCAGAGCTCCAAGGATGGCTTACGAGAAATGGTATTACATTTGAAGACTGTTGGACAAAAGCGCAATTATACGAATTAATTAAAAAATACAAAGGAGACCCACAGTACGAAATAGATCAAATGCTAAATGAATATGGACATGAGGTTCTCCGTTTGCCGCCTTACCACTGCGATTTAAATCCCATAGAAAAAATTTGGGCAATAGTAAAGAGACGCATTGCAGAGAAAAATATCACTCAAGCTCCTAGCGAAATAGCTGCTATTACTGAGGCGGCGTTTAGAACAGTAACGACAGAAGAATGGTTCAACGTATGCCAACATGTAGAAAAAATAGAAGATAAATATTTCCAATCAGATAGGCTGATGGATATGGAAATGAATGAATTTGTAATTAATGTTACAGGTGACACATCCGAGTCATCTGATGAAGACTCTAGCATGGATTCTGATGAAGATATGCGAATGGAAGGCGTTGATCCACTGCAGGACCATTGTTACACCAAATTTATAAATAATAATAGGTATTCAATAAAAGATTTACAAGGTTTCCTTGGACTTTTTATTTCGTTCTTTATAATAAATATTATAATGCTATTTCAGTTGTTTCAAAATACCTTTTTTGGAAAAATTTATTATAGACAAAATATCAGTAGTCATTAATCTTAGTATTAGTCCTTTTTATACACGCATATAATAGGTACCTGTAATTGTGTAAAAAAAATTGTAGTGGCGTAGTTAAACTTGTGTAGTGAGGTATCAAACTTATGAAAGTTAGAATCAAGAAATATATTTATTACGGGGATCTTAAACAATAAATATGGGGTTTAAAAAATTATTAGGTCTTTGTAAGTTTAGGCTGAACATTACAGTTTTTTTAATTGAGATTTGGTAATCAATTAGGTAATTTATGTAATTTGATATAATTATACAATTCTAGTAATAAGATTAAACGAAGGAAAAAATATAAGTTAAGCTGGCAACATTAAGCACGCCATCAGTCGCGCGCAGAGTTATCTTGCGCGCACTATAGTAAACTTACTCTCATATTTCGCATAGTATAAAGAGACCAAAGACGACCACTTGACATTCCTATTGTCACGCGTGAATTACTTGCAACATCTTTCAATAGATTTGTCTGTTTTTGCCTTATTGGGAAATTAAATTAGAAAAAGCGAGACAAGTATACCAACTCAATTTATGTAGAATTGTAGGTTCTCTCTATGCATACGTATGTAATAATGTAATATGTAATAATATGTAGTAAATAATAATGTTCTCTTAGAGACAAAAACATGAAACAGATTCATAAACGAACATGTGTCTATCTTGCACGTTAAACAAGGCATTGGTTAGCATGGCGATTGCATTGCATTCAAAGCAACGAAAGATATGTTAAATCGAATGAATAAATCCATGTATAAAGATGAAAAAAATAAGAATATGATGCTTACTGCAATATTTAAATTTAATATAATAAAAATATAGCATTTTAAATGTGTATAATTTTACTTTTCTTAGTTATACACACTGGTAAATATAGTTGGGAGTATTTAGGAATTTTTCACCACAGACTGGTAGTTTTTGGTAAGTTTCTAACCAAAGTAAGACAGGATCTGTATTTTAAAAATGGTCACACTAATCATAATCAAGTATCACAAACGTAGACAGAGAAACCTGTAGACAAATTGACGCCTTCTTTCGCATTCGCACACGAAAAAGATAGATTTATTAGGTTTCTCTGTCTACGGATTTATACATACGTCTTGCATAGAAATGAGACAGAGCAGTGTGATTGTTTGTCCCTTTCTCCGTGCCGGTTTTTTTGTTTAGCAAACTACACTTTGCCACTAACTTTGACTGTTCGTAGCGGTCTAAGGAGTTTAGAAGTTGGTTTATGTGAAAAAAAAGTGTTTTGTAAGCTTAAGATTGCTGAATCTTGTTAAGTTCAGTTCTTAGAACAATTAAAATTTTATTCTAAATATGTTTAAAAGTCATAAAGATTATTGTATAACCTAAAACTACGTTATCGTCCTTTCTCACTCGAGGCCACGCTAATCATTAGTCTATAGGTTTCTCTGTATACGATCACAAACTAATAAGAGTATAATTGCCAACATAAGTCGTGAGCACACTTTTTATTGGTAGATACGACGTTGACCACGCTGACGTTCAACGTGATTGGTTCATCAGTCGATTCTCGTCGTCTATTGGTTTCGAACGTATCATTCGGCTTCCGTAAACTTCAGAGCAATAATTTTAGTGATAACTTTTTTAATTAGTTTATTTTCGTTAATTGTTTTTGTCAGCTCGTTGTTAATTGTTGTTTGTGTATTCCTTGTTATTAATTGTTTTTGTTATTTCTTGCTTTTAAGAAGGAAGAAAGAATTCGGTGTTAAATAGACAATCCCGACAAATGGTCTATTCAGTGTTTAGTTACATGAAAAAATTAGGTACTGCGAAAAACATCATAGAAATATATAAACGACTACTGAGGCGACTAATGTCTCAGTAGCTACTGTACGGCGCACCGCAACACCAGATTTTATGGAAGGCATATCACCTCTTCCTTCTTCTTAATAAAATAATCAATTGTAACCACCAGGTATACATTAAATACTTTATAGTAGATAATAAAATAACGGACACGAATATCTGCAACATTACTGTATCAAAGTAAAAGTTGATGTGTTCGAGTAAACATTTTCATAAAAGTCGGCGAAAATATTCAATTACGAATTGAAATAATAAAGGTACCCAATAATTTTGCCCGACAGTGTACCTACCTCCCACCACAGTTTATCTGTGCTCACGACTCGTGTCGGCAAGTATACATTGACTATACTCATCGCTGTCAGATACACTGTAATAGATCTGCCGTATTTTCAAGCCGTCTACTGGATATCGCATTTTATAAATACAGTGTATGGAGACACAGTATTTTTTTGCAACAAAAAACAAAACTGTATTTTATAATTACTTTAATTATGAAAAATATCGTATATTATGAATATATATGTAATGGCTTATAATTATATGGTAATTGAAGGGTAATGGGTCATTGACAGGTAAATGAAGTTGGATATTATGCTATAGTGTAATTTTAACATTATATACCTAATATGTATCATTCAAATTGTCTGGTATTGGATTAGAATGCCACCAACTATTTTGGCCGAGCAACAACAAATAGCCGATCAATGGCAGAAATTTCCAATACTAAAAGAAAGGTTGACCCTGCAGGCCATCGCTGGAACTTCCCGCTGATTTCGAATGCAAGCTCTCCATATTTCACCGACTTATGTTGCAAAATCTCGAAGTTATGTTAAAGAAAACGTTTTTTTTTTCAAATTCTTTCTACTTCGATATCTCACGAATGAATGAACCGATTTTTATTTTTCAAACAGCATTCGAAGTCGTTTTTGAGGTTAAAAGCTGATTCGTTTTTGAAATTGATCTGTAAAGCCGTTTACAAGTTATTACAAAAAACAGTTTTTAATTTTTTTTTTATTTTTGGGATTTCTCAAAATCTACATATAAAGAATATTTTGACGTGTCGTCGTATCACTGAGTTCCGCCTAGTGCGCTCCTTTATAACTATTTTCCTAATACTAAAAATACAAAGCTGCGGTTGCCATCCTGGTCAAGCGTGACAACCATGGCAAATATCCCCCTATGATGCAATCTATGGGGGAGGCCTATGTTCATTAACACTCTAAGAATTACTGAGGAACTAATTTTAAGAATATTATCACAGCTTTAATTTTATTAAATATATTATTAAATTAACACCATCTGGAATTACGAACAAGAGATAAGATAGCTTAATGACTCTATAAATGAACCTTAGTGTATTTGTTTGTTGACTCCTTCATTGAGTATAGACTCGGTTGTAATACCTGCAAGAGATGTCAGGGAATTGCTAATGAATGACTCATTAAAACTCATCACTATACCCGAAATTGTTGTAATATCTCAAGTCGTTATAAACGTACCATTCTATATCAAAAGTATGTTAAATTCAAGGGATTTCAAAGTAACGTCATTATAATCGAAAAGTCGTTAAAACCGGAGTTGCAGTGAGCGGAAATGCACTGTACACTGTTTTGTTTTTCATCAACACTGTATTTTTCTCGCAAACACCGGATTTATAATATATTTTCTATATATTGTAAATATATATATATATATAAGGTATATCTATATAAGGTATTTTCGAAAATTTGATCTGGCAACACTGAGTATACTCTTTGCTTTGTCATATTTACTTGGTATTTCTAGATTTCTAGTCTGTGGCTGTGGCTGTTTGGGCTGGGTTTATCACTGAATTTTACTTATAGCCGCGTGTTGCGCCGATATTAGATAATTATTCAAGAATCTTGCGTACCACGTAAGTAAAACTTTAACTTTTGTAACATTAAAAACCTTTGATTTGGTAATAAACTTATTACTTGGATTATCGTTGCAGAAATGATTTATAAACTGCAAATGACCTTGCGGTTTTTTGTACCAACATCGATTGATTGTACTATTTCTATTTCCATGTTTCGTTGTTTGCTGTAAAACGGCGTAAATATGACACATTTTTCTTTGAAAACTTATTTATTCATTATAAAATTTGTATAGGTCGCTCTAAAGTTATAATATTTAAAAAAACATTATATTCTGTCTCATATATAAATGTAGGTAAGTAGTTTAAACTTACGTCATGGTCAATAATTATATTCTAAAGAACGGTACGCGGTAATATGTAAGTCAATGGGTATGCTCTTTTGTAAGTAACGAACTTGTTTCATTGAAGCTTGCTTCAAGGTGATATAAAAATCGTGGACAGGTGAGTGCCATGCTATAGAGTATAGATTGATAACTATATGTATATTGTCCAAACTTTTATGTTGTCTTTAAACAAGCATTTTATTTAGGCGAAAACTCAATATTCGTGTTGTTTTTTTTTAATTACTTATACTATGTATGTAGTATGTAGATAGATTTTGTCGTACTCAACACTAGGTTAGTGGGTTAGCAGATGAACTCTTAGTAAATGATGTTCAGTTTGGTATAGCCAATTTGTGATGTATCCTAAACTTCATAAGGTGTTTGTATAGTAGTAAAAGTCATATTCTATTTTCTGTAAAAGTATTGATTGGCCTGATTTTATAAAAGTTAGTAAAGTAAAGTTACAGCCTATATACGTCCCACTGCTAGGCTCAGGCGTCCCCTCATTTCTGAGAGTGTTTAGGGCAAGGAAGTGTCCGCCGCGCTGCCCAAATGCGTGTTGACGAAATTCACATGTCTTCGAAATATTTTTCTTATTCCTCAGACATGCACAATGTTTTCCTTCACCGCTGAGCACGTGGTAAATCAGCACTTAAAATTGCAATTAACAATTTCATTGGTGCCGGCGGGGATCGAACCCGGGTTACTCTCGCGTTCTGTTATATTTACAGCGAGCGTTAACCACTGAGCTACCACGGCTCCATTTTATACTATATACAGCCTGATTTTATACTAGAATTCAATATCGACAATACAGTTAATACCTAAAAAGACATCATAAGTAAAATAAATCTAAACGATCTGTACTAAATATTTAATTAATCCATAATTTATAGATGGACCGGGATAGTAATAGATATATTGGACAGGGATTGATGAAGTCATTGCCACCACCGATACTGTTACAGCCTATTAAGTCCACTGCTGAACATAGGCCTTTTCCTTATTTGCTCCCCTCTGTCGCTTCTTACAACACCCACAGGATGATGTGAGGTAGTGCCTTAACACAGCTACTACTGAGTAATAATAAGATAGCTACCAAGCTATTTCTAATTTGTTTGTGTAATTAATTGTTACATAATACATAATTGTAAACTGTTGTATTTTTTAAATGTCATGGGTTTCTGGCTGATTCTTCAGTACGGAGGTAGGTAAAACTATAGACATCTGGTATTTGCGTATTTTCAATGGAAGCCCCTTCCGATTCCCCTATTCCGCCATTGCAGAAATGTATAATTAAGAGTAATTTTTTTTTGTAAAATTATAACCTCACTTTTTACACAGGATATTGATTTAAAGTTACTTCTGCAATAGCTTTGGCGCTGCGGGAAGTGTAGCCCCTTCGCCCTTGCATAGCAAATTGTGGGCACTTATGCTCACCATCACAGCTTTGACTTATTAATATGCCTCGGTGACCAGCCTCAGTTGCTACAGCTTGCAAGGGTGCCTGCAGTTTGCTACAGCGGGCGGGGCCTACTCTCCCTCTGCACCTACAGCTTTGCAAAATTCACTCTAGGGGTAGGGCAGACAAGACTGTGGAGTCAAGGCATGTTGATTCGGTTTAAAAACAGATTCTACCAATATTATATACTAAGTAAGGTTGCCCTAAACTCTGCTATGATAGTGGTAAATGAAATAATGCTATGTTAGTTATTATAATTTTGTTTTATAATACTAGACCAAATTGACATACTTGTTTCTTTACAAGCAATTTTTAGTGAAATTTATTTGTATTGTAATTGATTCAAAACTCATTTACAATATCTAAAAGGTGTAATAGGTTTAAGCTTAACCCTAACAAGCCTCCTAAACTAAAAAAATTATTAAAATCAAGTACAGGACATCTATAATAGCCAACCCCAGAAGTATTTTCCAGACTAGTGGCAAATAAAACAAAAATCACTTTCATTAAATATTATTTATAAATTTATAATCTATATTGAATAAAAGATTTCTATTTATATTTTTGTTCCTATTAGAAAATTGGTAAAAACTAATTTTTTTATATTTCATCACAATTACATTGTTAAGAGGTGTAAATGTGTTCCAATAATAATAATATCGGGTCGGCTTTAGTAATCTGCTGCACGATTTAAGTGATTATTTTAGCTTTAGTTGACAGGCAATGATGCTATTGATTACCATTTAGCTGCTTTTTATGCCGGAAATCTTTATTTTTAGAGATATTGATAGTTAAAGTTTTGAGGTTATATCGGGTTGGCTAGACATCCGGTACTTGATTTTGATAATGTTTTTAGTCTAGGAGGCTTGTTAGGGTTAATCGTAAATCTATTACACTGTTTTGAATTAATTACGATAAAAACAAATTTCACCAAAAATAGTGTAATATGTAAATTTTTTCTCGTATTGTGAAGTAGATTTCCGATACTTGATTTTTTAATTATGTTTTCAATTTAGGAGGATTGTCAGGGTTAAGCTCGAACCATTTACACTGTTTTTGGATTTCGGAAATGCCTTTTGAATTAATTACGATAAAAATAAATTTCATAACATAACATAAACACTCACGCCTGTCACCCAGAGGGGTAGGCAGAGACTACGGACTTCCATTTAGCACGATCCTGACATACCTCTCTCGCCTCTTCCACATCCATATACCTACGCATACATGCTCGTCGGTTAAGGGTACTCTTAATTTGGCCCATTTTTAGTATATCGCCAATTTGGTCGACAAACTTCCGCCTACGTCGTCCCTTTCCGACTCTTCCATTCACTTCTGCAACATATATTTGCTTTGTCAGTCTTTCCGCATTCATTCTTTCTACATGAACAAACCACCGAAGCATTTCTTTCTTAATCCTGGTGACTGCATCATCTTGCAAACCACACTCCTTTTTTATGTTTTATAAATTTCACTTTAAATTACATATAACGAAACGCAAATATGTCAATTTGTTTTTTTTAACACAGATACACTCATAAAAAAGTTAATCATTCGGACCCAGACAATCCAACTATACAACCAATATACAATAAATTGAGTTGCAGTGGAGAGCAGTCAAGAGGTTTTTCAGAAAACAAAATTATAACAATTCACATTACATTATTTAATTTACCACTCTAGTAGCAGAGTTAGAGCAACTAGACTTTATAGATAAAATTGGTTGAATCGGTTCTAAAACCGAATTAGCACATCCCGACTTCATGTAGTCTTGTCTGCCCTACCCCTAGAGTGTTTATGTAAAGCCGTAGGCACGGAGGGAGAGCAGCCCCCGCCTGCTGTAAATCACCTAGGGCAAGCTGCAAAGTAACTGCTTCAATATTCCTGTATGAAAAAGTGAGGTTATGATTTTACAAAAAAAGGGGGGTTTCCGGCACTTCCCCCTTTTAGGGGGAGGTTCCTACCCCACCCCCCCCCCCACTCGACGACCATATATTCGCTCGCCTCCTTAGCTTCGGCTTGTTGGTCGCTTTCGGCGACCAATCTCAGCCACTACGGCTCACTTAGGTGCCTGCGATTTGCTACGCAAGGGCGAAGGGGCTACACTTCCCGCAGTGCCGAAGCCGTTGCAGAAGCAACTGCGTCAATATTCCTGTATAAAAAAGTGAGGTTATGTTTTTACAAAAAAAAAGGGGGGTTTCCGGCACTTCCCCCTTTTAGGGGGATGTTCCTACCCCAGCCCCCCCCCCCACTTGGAGACCATATATTCATGCGGCAGATTACTAAAAAATTCATAAAAAGTGTGGGGGGGGGGGGCTCCGGCACTTAATTCTTTTAGGGGGAGGTTCCTACCCCTCCCCCCCATCTACCAGCCCACTCGGCGACCATAGATTCGTGCGGTAGATTACTAAGGAAGTAGTCAGTCTCAACAGCGGCTAGTCATTTGCCACTCACAAAGTTCGTGTAAATTTAAAATTTTACCAGTTGTCAGTTTTTCTATGAATCCAAAATTTTATTTTTGTATTTCATTTTCTTTCTTCTCTATTAGGCCCGCTACATACATAAGGAATTATGTCTCGGGATTCCGAAACGGAACTTGCCTTATTAAATCAAACACCCAACACACACCTAAGGTGGTAGTATTCCGTTCGAAATTTTGCGGGTACAGGGTATTCCGTATGTAGTGTTTGCGGGCCTTAATAACCAAGGTGCCCCTGAAAACAACAGCTTTTTGAGTCCTACAGAAACACTGTACTGTAAATACTAGTTCGGCATCATAGAATACCTTAATACACAATAGAATGGCTGTCATCCTTATTTTGTACGACGGTAGGCGTCGCCAGGAGCACACATACAAGCAATAACTTCGTATTATCACTACTACAAACCCGATTCGCTGTGTTTACAGACAGATTTTAATACATATTTATTTGTAAATGGCGTGCAATTTGGCATTTTTTAAATAATTTGCATTGGAAATTTGAAACGATTGTAACGTCAAAACACATCTTGTCGTTTCATAATCTTGACGTTTATACGTGTGAATTGACGTATTAGTGACATTTTGGTGGCTACACGGGCTCCGCCCACTTCCGTTCTATTATGTATGTATTATAGTATTCTATGTTCGGCACGTACAGCACTGTACGTTGCGGATAAATTAACGAGGCCGTTAATAAATTCTTGCGGCGCGGCGCGTTATGCGTTTAACTTTATTAAACCTAGGCTTGAACGTAGTTTCGAGTACATATTTTTTTTACTTTATCAGGGTAAACAGTAACATCTTAGAATACAAGTTTTTTTATGATCATTCACATTATTTCAGCGCTGTGAAACTAGCGTTAATGGACGCTCCATCCGGTCCAATTAAATTATTTTTAAATAAATGATTTATTTTATTAACTGGAAACCTAAAATAACTAAAAATCGTCCAAATGTAATGAACTTAAAGAATTAAAAAACCACACGGCCATAGCCACAATTCTTCTTTTTTAGAAAAAAAAATAGGTTCAGTTTCTTGGGAGGAAACGGGGTAAAACCTACGAGGTAGTGAACTCGAAATTTTCATAGGCATAATTAGTCCGAGATGCCCTTGTTTCTCTCATTTATCTAACTGTTCAACCCGGTTGAGTTAAGTTTGCAATGCGAGACCCTCCGTTTCTCCGCTCTCAACCCCCCGTGCTCATACAGTCGTATCAGTACAGTTTGCATATTTACTACCCCGGTACGCACGTCTTAATTTTCGTCTCCCATTTTAGTGTTTGGATTATTTTTGTTGTTATGTCATCCGCACCAAGTGCAAACTTAATTCAACCGTGTTGTAGTTCGGTCACACTAAATAACTTATTTTTCAAATGTCTTGCTGTTTGCACTTTCTCTACTCATTTTGTCTGAGCAATACAAAAATTAATATTTGTTAATTTATATTTTATGCGCTGCCATACCGTTCATCAGATTGTGGTAAAACTTTGTCAACATATTGCTAGCACTTCCGCGAAGGTTATAGACATAGTTGGACCCGGTAGGTGGCGCTGTTGTAGAATCCAGATATCACACGTGTGAAGCCGGAGCAGATCGCTAGTAATATAAAACTTTATCGACATATTGCTTGCACTTCCGCGAAGGTTATAAGCATAGTTGGACCCGGTAGGTGGCGCTGTTGTAGAATCCAGATATCACACGTGTGAAGCCGGAGCAGATCGCTAGTAATATAAAACTTTGTCGACATATTGCTTGCACTTCCGCGAAGGTTATAAGCATAGTTGGACCCGGTAGGTGGCGCTGTTGTAGAATCCAGATATCACACGTGTGAAGCCGGAGCAGATCGCTAGTAATATAAAACTTTGTCGACATATTGCTTGCACTTCCGCGAAGGTTATAAGCACAGTTGGACCCGGTAGGTGGCGCTGTTGTAGAATCCAGATATCACACGTGTGAAGCCGGAGCAGATCGCTAGTAATATAAAACTTTATCGACATATTGCTTGCACTTCCGCGAAGGTTATAAGCATAGTTGGACCCGGTAGGTGGCGCTGTTGTAGAATCCAGATATCACACGTGTGAAGCCGGAGCAGATCGCTAGTAATATAAAACTTTGTCGACATATTGCTAGCACTTCCGCGAAGGTTATAGACATAGTTGGACCCGGTAGGTGGCGCTGTTGTAGAATCCAGATATCACACGTGTGAAGCCGGAGCAGATCGCTAGTAATATAAAACTTTATCGACATATTGCTTGCACTTCCGCGAAGGTTATAAGCACAGTTGGACCCGGTAGGTGGCGCTGTTGTAGAATCCAGATATCACACGTGTGAAGCCGGAGCAGATCGCTAGTAATATAAAACTTTATCGACATATTGCTTGCACTTCCGCGAAGGTTATAAGCACAGTTGGACCCGGTAGGTGGCGCTGTTGTAGAATCCAGATATCACACGTGTGAAGCCGGAGCAGATCGCTAGTAATATAAAACTTTATCGACATATTGCTTGCACTTCCGCGAAGGTTATAAGCATAGTTGGACCCGGTAGGTGGCGCTGTTGTAGAATCCAGATATCACACGTGTGAAGCCGGAGCAGATCGCTAGTAATATAAAACTTTGTCGACATATTGCTTGCACTTCCGCGAAGGTTATAAGCACAGTTGGACCCGGTAGGTGGCGCTGTTGTAGAATCCAGATATCACACGTGTGAAGCCGGAGCAGATCGCTAGTAATATAAAACTTTGTCGACATATTGATTGCACTTCCGCGAAGGTTATAAGCACAGTTGGACCCGGTAGGTGGCGCTGTTGTAGAATCCAGATATCACACGTGTGAAGCCGGAGCAGATCGCTAGTAATATAAAACTTTGTCGACGTATTGCTTGCACTTCCGCGAAGGTTATAAGCACAGTTGGACCCGGTAGGTGGCGCTGTTGTAGAATCCAGATATCACACGTGTGAAGCCGGAGCAGATCGCTAGTAATATAAAACTTTGTCGACATATTGATTGCACTTCCGCGAAGGTTATAAGCACAGTTGGACCCGGTAGGTGGCGCTGTTGTAGAATCCAGATATCACACGTGTGAAGCCGGAGCAGATCGCTAGTAATATAAAACTTTGTCGACGTATTGCTTGCACTTCCGCGAAGGTTATAAGCACAGTTGGACCCGGTAGGTGGCGCTGTTGTAGAATCCAGATATCACACGTGTGAAGCCGGAGCAGATCGCTAGTAATATAAAACTTTGTCGACATATTGATTGCACTTCCGCGAAGGTTATAAGCACAGTTGGACCCGGTAGGTGGCGCTGTTGTAGAATCCAGATATCACACGTGTGAAGCCGGAGCAGATCGCTAGTAATATAAAACTTTGTCGACATATTGCTTGCACTTCCGCGAAGGTTATAAGCACAGTTGGACCCGGTAGGTGGCGCTGTTGTAGAATTCAGATATCACACGTGTGAACCCGGGGCAGATCGCTAGTGTGTTATAAAAATTAATATTTGTTCGGCTTTTTGAACCATTCATCTGATTAACAATAAAACTTTTTGATTTTAATTTTTGTGAATAAAAGTGACTAACGAGTAGACAATCCACCTGGTGGTAAGTGATTGCTGTGGCCCATAGACATCTACATCTATCCTTGATTAAGAATCAAAATGCAAATAAGTTATCATTAGAGTTGGACCGATTAGTACTTTGGCCGATTGGCCGATTAGCCGATTAATCGGCTAAGAAATGGCTGATTAATCGGCCCAGCCGATCCCTATCTGATGATAGATTCATATGGTGGAACAAAACTTCTTCCAGATATCCAGAAATGTCCCGTTTAGCCAGTTTTCCTTTGCTGCCCCGACAGCTCTGTGTATAGTGAGAGACTTTTTTCTGAGGCAGGGAATATCTAGTATCTACGAAACAAAAAGAAATCGCCTTCAACCAGAAAAGGCTAAGATTTTGGCCTTTTTGCATCACAATTTGCCTCTGGTTAAAAATAACAAATAAATTAAATATTTTTTTAAAAAGCCTTCAATACTTTTTCAAATTGAGTATTTCTTTTTAACAAAATATTAGATGATTATAGATTCTATATTTTATAACATTACAGGAAAAAAACAATTTATTGTAATTTTAAGTACAGAAAAATAACAATTTGATTTAATTTTTGGTACAAAAACAATAACAATTCAGTTTTAAGTACAGAAACAAGTATGTTCTATTTGTCTTTTAAAAATCTATATGCGTGTAGTTTAAAAAATTTTATTCAAAAATTAAGTTTTTTTTTGTTATGCAAAGGGAAAGACTTAAAATTTGTTTTTTAAAAGTTTATTAAGAATAATATCATACATTTTTTATTTTGTTGTGTCACTACTCTGCATTACGATTAGAAAGAGTTAAAAAGTAGAATTAAAATAGTAAGTACTTAGGTTTTGTTTAGTTTTAAATAGCTATGTCAGTTTTTTTTTACCAAAGTTCCTATTTAGATCCATAATAATTAACATTAAAACATGTGAGACTGATTTTTCAATAAAAGTTATGTATGAACCTACTTATTTTATTATTTATTTGATTTACTTACATATAAATCTGACGTGAGTTTACGCATGGGAGTGGGAGAGAAACTATACTTTTCTTAAATTTAAACCTTTACTCGTATCAATGTAGCCGCAGTTACCACGCAGAAAATGATGAAAAACCTTTGCTGAAATTAATAAAATAATAAGCCGATTAATCGACCGTTTTAGCCGATTAATCGCGGACTAATCGGTGACTACAAATAGGCCGATTAATCGCCTTCATCGATTAGTCGGCGGCTAGTCGTCCCAACTCTAGTTATAACCCTAGAGGACTAAGATGGAATGCGTCGTTTCCAGTAAAAATAGTCTTCGGTTCTCTACACTAAACACAGCAGCATTGAGCTGCTACTTTAAGCTGATATCCTGAGACGACCCATTCGTGCTGCAACTATAATTTGCTGCATACTCGTAAAATTTTATTTGATGAGTTATCAATCCGCGATAGCTTTTGACAAAAAAGGAGCATTGGAATGCTGCGCCACCGCTAGATTTATATAAACACTCATTGAACCATTACCCTCTTCTCAGCGACTTCGTTTGTCGGCTCCGTGACGTAATAGCTTAGCAATGAAATGCAACACTGGGGGCTGCGGTTTCAAATCCCGCACGTACGAAGTATTCGTATGGCCTATAAATAATTGCTCCGGGTGTGGATGTTTGTCCTTGTGCAATTTATGTTTTTTACCTCCACTGTACAGGACAAAATCTTGGTGTGGGAGTAACGTTTTCTATAAAATAAAGGAAACCTTTTTAACATTCTCTATGCGCCAGCCAGTGTAACTTACGCTCATCAGATGTCACTAATTAACTAACTAGTAAGGCGAGGTTAGTTAACTGATAAGGTGAACTCATTTGTTACGCAGGTGGCCGCAGTTTCATCATTGAAAAGTTTTGTTTTAAATAAAAGGTTTCTAGTGTATGTAGTTTATACACACAAAACAACACCTCAATACTGTATTCTTGATAATTACACATTCTTTTTAATTCTTCTACTTTTAGGAATATCTGTTTGGTTTAATAATTCAAATCTAATTAACGTAAAGTATGAGTAATTATTTAGAAATAAAACATTAATCTATTCAGGTGATGGTAGAGCCATGCTGCAGTTAAATTAGTAGTATAGTTGTGGCACGAATGGGTCGGCTCGACCGGGGAAGGACTACGCTCTCACAGAATATCAGCGTCAAATAAAAGCTTAATGCTGCTGTGTTTCTTATGGTGAGTGTAGAGAATCGGAGTCTCTTTTTACTGGAAACAAGGCATTCCATCTTAGTCCTCACGGGTGACAACGCATCTGCATTTTGATTCGTAATCGAGGATAGATGTAGATGTCTATGGGCCGCAGCAACCACTTACCATCAGGTGGACTGTGAGCATGAGCCGAGCAAGAATTCGTGTAGTGTGGTGGACCGACTTACAAGCCTCGAACGAGCGCGCTTCGAGCGTTTGGTTCGTGCTCGACTGTGCTCCGCCTATTGTCGGTTTTTAGACGAACACAAAGGGATTTGCATCGCATGCATCGATTTGCATGTTATAGGCTCGTTATACACTTGACACCGCAAGTAGAGCGGCTCAGCTTGTGCTCAGCTCGTGCTCAGCTCCTCTAGCGTGGACCCACCTGAATATTTCACCTCATTCCTAAATCGCTCTGGTAGTAGAAATAGTTGTGGGTCGTGGATAACCACATTAGTGACATATGTACCTCCAGGTGTAAGTAGGGTTGTCTGAAGGGGTACGCTTTTGATTGAGGTAAGATAGGGGTAGGAGACGTCTCATGACTATGGTAAAAAACTACGCAAAAAGCACAATCGTCAAATTGTACATGTACGACATGCATGTGTCTCAGGAAACATAAATAACCAATGTTATTTTTATTATGATCAACATTTTTGTGAAGTTAAGAAGTAACGAATATACGATTCATATTTTAGTTATTATTTTGGCTTAAATAATTGAGAACCACTGCTATTTGCCATCTTAAGCCCGCCTCACACTACATACGGAACGCACGAGTCGGCCACACACATACGGAATCCCGATTTGCCCGCAAAATTTCGAAAGTACGTACGTGAACATAATGCGTTCGGAATCACGATTCGGAATTCCGAAACGGAATTTCGTATGTATGTGTCGGGCCTTAGAATAGAATAGAATATTTTTTAACGATACCTACTAGCTGGTACCCGGCGCGTTGCTGCCGCTAAAAAAATGGAAAAATTATTTTGAATTTGGAAGACTTCATTGAAGTTGAATGATATTATACTCGTAACTTTCAAATTAATTAACGCGCGCCACCTGCTGTAAGTTTATTGTACTATGCCTATTAACCTATGACCTTCGCGCAAGTGCAAGCAATAAGTTGACAAAGTTTTACCGTAATCTGATGAACGGTTTGAACGCATGAAATACGAAGAAAAAAAGCATTAATTTTTTTACTAAACAATCTTACTTTAAGAATAGTTATTGAAAGTTATTTAAACTCGTGAACCACTGGTTTGAAACAGAAAACCAACGGGACATTTTTTTTACAAAGAATAGATTTTTAAACATTCATTTACAAATATTTTATACAATTAAATATGAAAACATTTAAAATCAGTATGGTAGCGATCACCTAATTTCGGGTGTTATTATTCATCACCTACCTCTTTAGTAGTATATTATTAAACCTTATAAAACAATGTTTGTTTAAAAAAAATTTAATGGATGGATGGATGGTCCTGCATATTTTCTGGGACTTTGTTGTATAAGCATATAAAATGTCCCATGAAGGGTTAACTGATTTTTGGTATCACAACTTACTTTACAACCAAGGAAGTAGATAAAAGGCGAAACAGAATACATCACGAATTTATGAAAAACCTCCTCCTCACGGGTGACGCATCTGCATTTTGATTCGTAATCTACGATAGATGTAGATGTCTGTGGGCCACAGCATCCACTTACCATCAGGTGGACTGTGTGCTCGTTTGTCACCCTTATGCTATAAAAAGTGACATTATACGTAATAATTCCGATAGTATAAATCCTCCATCTGTCTGTCTATGTGCGACACAAGATTATTGAGAACAAGTAACGATACTTACTATCACAAATATTGTTCAAAGTTCCCTGCCGTGTGCCGCGTTTTTCGATTCCCTTACTCAAACACAAATTGTATAAAACTAATCTTGGTCATCACTCTCTTATACCGAGAATAAGCAGATTGTATAACGAATGTGTCCTTAAAGATAAGACTATTGACTTATTTAACGATAGTATAAAATCTTTTAGAGCCAAAATTGTCAATCTATTTAATAACTCATAGTAAAAATTATACCATATCTTTATATGAACTCGATATAAATGTTGTTATTTTTATGTATTTTTCTTTTTCATATATTTCGTATTGTCTAATTGTTTTTTTTTTTGTTTGTTTTATATTAGTGTTTTACTCGTACTTGTAACAATTATTAAGTTATCGTACAGTTATCGTCTTTTTAAACATGCTGTAACTACCTTTAAATGGAAACATGTAAATCTTAGTTCCTAAGCCTATTATCACATTTTTTTAAAACAACATGTTATTCCGTTGGTGGTTCTATCGATAAAATAAAAAATAACGCAAACAATAATTGCAACGAAATGATCATTAAACAGGATATAATTTGTAATGAGGATATCCGCAGTAGAACTCGAGTAAGCGACGTAACCCAACGAATTAACAAGGTGAGCTTGCAAATGGCCGGTCGGCCGGAATTATAAGTCGAAGTGTACCGTCTACTAATGCTGGTAATCACTTTCTTAACCGACTTCAAAAAAAGTGGAGGTTCTCAATTCGGTTGTTTATTTTTTGTGTATGTTCGGCCTAAGGTTGCCACTCGTACTATAATATATAGTATCGTACTATATTTCTGTCAATTTTACTATATACTAAAGAAAAATAATATAGAACGAAAAATACTATATTTTTTATCCCTATTCCACTGCCGCTTTGTTATATTAACTGTTATTCGAAGTCTGGAACAAGTATGTTTTACGGAAAGACTTTTTACATCATGAATGTAAAATTGAAAAAAGAAAGAAAAAGAACATGTATTAATTTAATTAAAAATTAATTTATAATTTTAATTTGAATCTAAATTACTCTCAGGTAAGGTGGTTAAATTATTTATGGCCAAAGCAAAGAGCAATAACAAATATATATGGAAAAATACATTCATATTTGTAGTGAGTACATACTGACATAAAGATTGAAAATAATGTGTACTTTTTTCTTCGGAATTTCTCAAAAGTACTATATTCTTACATCCTTTGGGAAAAATATTTTATTTTTTCAAAAGTGGCAACACTAGTTCGTGTATAACTCCATCATATAATTTTTTGTTCGAAATAAGTTTATTCCGAAATTGTCTCATTTAAAATTCGTAAAGATCTGATGATGAGTTTCGGAGACAAACAAATGAACTCTTTAATAAATGTCAGCAAATCAACACTTAACTATGCATTGTTTACGCAATCACACAACAATAATATCACGCCTGTACCTCAGATGTGTTCAGTATACCACGGTACACCCTCATTTGCTCATTTCAATCAGAGTTTTTATAATTGAAGTCGGTTGTACAAATTTTTTAATGTTACCACTTTTTACCATAATTACACAAGATAAAAGTCGGGAGCCCGGCTTGTAATGAAATATAATTCTGTTACTGCTATCAACCACCACTTGATCTACATAAATATGTTAACTGATAAGAAATACTCGTTTACTCAATGTTGAATTTAATCATTCGCACTTTATCATAAAGTGTCTGTATTGCGACATGATTATTATTTGTACTAGTGGTCGAAATTCGCCCGTAATTCAATATTTTTTGAAGTTTGTATGTTAAGCCGGTTGTATTTCCCTTTTTATACGTGGTAGGGCCATGCTGTAGTTATATTAGTAGTATAGTTGTAGCACGAATGGGTCTGCTCGAACAGGGAGGGATCACGCTCTCACAGAATACACAGCGTAAAATAACAGCTCAGTGCTGCTGTGTTCCGTATGGTGAGTGTAGAGATCCGGCGACCCTTTTTACTGAAAACGAGGCATTCCATCTTAGTCCTCACGGGTGACAACGCATCTGCATTTTGATTCGTAATCGAGGATAGATTTAGATGTCTATATGCCACAGCAACCACTTACCATCAGGTGGACTGTGTGCTCGTTTGTCACCCTATCCTGTAAAAAAACATTAAAACACACGTAAAATGAACGCTTTTGCCTTGACATATCTCTGCAGACTATTAATGAAAGAATATTTGAATTCACACAAAATTGTGCAGTAATTATTTGTTGGGCAACATTAAAATTCTTTGGCGGTAATCTCTCTCTACTCTGTGCGGCTGATCAAAGACTACTTACTATGTGTTTCACATTGGCATGACAGTAAATAAACGACAGAGATAGACTCCATAATATGTGTTTGACGTTCATTTTTAACGTGGATGAGCCATGCTGCAGCTATATTGGTAGTATAGTTGTAGCACAAATGGGTCAGCTCGACAGGGGAGAGCCATTTTTATTTTGCTTCTCATCTAGTCCCTAATAAATTTGATCAAGATCTGACCAGTAGTTTTTGAGTTATTCGTAATAATGCATATTTAATTGACTTCGATTACATTGACGATGTTCTATTGACATTTTATTTATATTGAAGTCAGTTGTACAATTTTTTTAATTTTACCACTTGTTAATTTGCTAGCCATACCCGACTAGCGTTTACAATGCCTTTTTTTCGTCGGGAACATTTGCGAACGCTCGCACAATAACTCGCCAAAGGTTCACACGTGATAGAGCCATGCTACAGGTATATTGTGGTTGAAGCACAAAAGGTGATACCTCAAAAATTTGATGTTTTTTCTTTTTAACAATTTTTTTAAGTATTATAGATGTACAAACGAAAATTTTAGTATACGGTTTTTGACTATATGACCTTGGATTGCATAAAAGGAAAACACGATATCATGTAATTTTTTCGATAGAAAAAAAATTGCAAAGTAGACTCTAATCAGTTACATTTCTCCATGACACGACAATATTCTTACGAATAAGTTCATGGAATTATTTTTAAAGGCATAGTAAATAATCATATCTAAGTTCCCATAAACCTTTATTTTAATCCATTTGGCGCTTACTTAGTTTTTTTTTTCGAGCGCTAGCTCGGTATAGCTATCTCATAATAATTTGCGTACTATGAAGTCATTGCATCACTTTCATTTTGACACTCCCTCAGTCGTCCGTTAGCTTCACCGACAAAGGAATAAGCCACGCCCCCAAAACTACGATTAATTTTCAAGGTATCCTCTTAATGCTGTGTTTCTTATGCAGGGTCTCCGGTTCTCTAACCTTTTTACTGGAAATAAGCCATTGTCACACCCGAGAACTAAGATGGAATACCATCTTAGTCCTCAGGGGTGACAACACATCTGCATTTTGATTCTTAACCGAAGATAGATGAAGATGTCTATGGGCCACAGTATTCACCATAGAATACTATAATACACAATAGAATGGCTGTCAACCTTATTTTGTACGAGGGTCGGCGTCGCCGGGAGCGCACATACAAGCAATTACGTCGTATTATCACTACTACAAACCCGATTCACTGTGTGGATAGACTGAATAAATTTAAACATTTTAGACTTTTGATTAATATTCAAGATCATCATTAAAATCGTTTAAATTTTAATACATATTTATTTGTTAATAGTGTGCAATTTGGCATTTTCTAAATAATTTGCAATTTGAAATTTGGAAATGATTGTAACGTCAAAACACATCTCGTGTTGACAGTTATACGTGTGAATTGACATGCTAGTGACATTTTAGTGGCTACACGTGCTCCGCCCACTCCCCCGTTCTATTATGTATGTATTATAGTATTCTATGGTATTCACTTACCACCAGGTATAACTGTGTGTTCCTACGTCACCCTTATTCATAGGAACTCAAATTCGGTGAATAAATTAAATATTCACTTTTATATTATTTACAATATCCGCGCTGTAAAGTATGAAAAGCAGTGGTCCTAAGATAGAACCCTGCGGAACTCCCCGTTCAACCCACCGTATGTTTATCTCTATCTTTCTAATGCTCTATACAAATAAATAAAGTTGAAGGGTCTGTAATGTCAAAACAACAGCTTTTTACTAAACGGATATGAAAGTATATGCGTTACTTATAACAAAACACAATTTTTAAAATGTTTGTTTATCTGTGTCTGTTCGTCTTTGTTTGTTTGTTCCGACTTCCGACTAATCTCCGAACGAATGGCTGTACCTATTTTAACGAGACTTTCACTGGCTGATGTTATAATGAGTTACTTAGGGTACTTTTATTTTAGAAAAGGGATAAGGGTTTCGCGCAAAAAAAATATAACTTTAAATTACACGCAAGTGAAGTCGTGAGGAACAGCTATTATACAAGTTGTTAGTGTAAACACCGTTGTCCTTGAAACCAGTGGTTTGGTTTCACTTATAGAACGTAAATTCAATGAATTTAAAAAAACGCTATTTTCTTTCATAAAATTTAAAAAGTTTCTGTCCGACACCGTCCGTAAATTCATGGATACCCAATGCTCCCGAGTGACGTATTCACTGTAAAGATCACCGCCCGCGCTAGCTACCTACAGAACATTCAACATAAAAACAAAAATTGAGGAATTAAGGAAAAATTGAAATTTTAATTAAAAAAATGTTATTTTTCATTGAATTTACGTTTTATAAGTGAAACCAAGTTACGGTTGAAAACGGGCAACGCAACGTTATATAAATATATATATATAATATATAATATATATATATATATATATATATATATAAATATTTTATTTCAGTAAATCATTTACAATTAGTTTGCTGAGGTCTCCAAGAAAGTAAATCATAAGATACTTGTATACTTGTGTTGGGAGAGTCTCGCTCTTCCTATGTAATCATAACAACTTAGATTTTCATCAAAATTTCAAAATAGCCAAATTTTAAACTTAATAGTACATTAAATATATGGATTAATTATACGGATAGAGTTACGAAATAAGAGCCGCGTAGTAAAACCTCAATCAGGCGCCTTACAAACTAGGGCAAATCTGGAGCTATTCGTACGGAATGATAAATGAAATAAAAAAAATGAAAAATTAAATATGAAAGACTTGAATAATATATTCTTCAAAAAGTTACTATATTTTAATAATTTGTTATTATTATGACCAATTAATATAAGATGTGCAACAAGGTGCTGGTACATTTTTATCAATCCAAAATTCATGACTCCCATTATGAAGAGTATCGCATCTAAGAGCTTTTGATTTTGTTATACTTTCTAATTTAGACATGATTGATTTCTACTGTCATCTGATATAGTATAGGTGACGTAATGTACCTATTTGATATGACCTAGTTTTTATCGAACGCTTCCAGCGTTTCATTCTATATCTATCTTTCGTTGAGGGGGATTCCAATTAAAAAAAAACTACCTCTCGATTGAGAATGAAAATTCAGATGCGTTATCACACCTTGAGGACTATGAAATGTCCGTTGCTAGTAAAATAAAGTCCGGATCTCTGTAATCTAATAATTAAATCCCAAAAGTTACTATAATATATTAAAGCGGAAGGGCTTTTTTATATGTTAAAACACGAAACTACCAGTCCGATTTGAAGAATTGTTTTTGTATATGATTCATGAGAAATAGTATAGTATATTATCTAGCATTAAGCTATACCTTGCAGCTAGCTTTAAATATTGATTTTTGTTAAGCAAGTCGGAAGAAAAAGCGCTCCCGAACTTCCTTATGCGCGTGCGCTGACTTAAGGGGAAATATAACCTCAAATGGCTTAGCAAGATCCTCCGTTATACCGAAAATATTGCAGCATTAATTTTGAAATAAATATATGGTAAAGTTGAGGATTAATTTTAAGTACTATGTTAGACGAAAACATGATTCCGTAAAATTTTCTCGATAGAAAAAAAATCCAAAGTTACCTCCAAACTGAACAATAAACCGCTGTTATTCATAAAATACTTTAAATTAGATCATGAAACTTTGCATACTAACTGAAGTAACTATAAAGGGCTTAAGTTTTTTATTTTTTTCAGATTACCATTATTTTCACTGTAAAAAGAAATTACCTGAACTATCAGCGTCCTGAAGCTTGGAACCGGGCGACAGGAAACAGGCTTCAGGTCGCCGATAGTTTAAATAGTTCAAAATTGATGCTGCAATATTTTCAGCATAACGGAGGATCTTGCTAAGCCATTAGAGGTTATATTTCCCCTTAATGATTAGTAATACATAAATGCAATGTTCTACAAAAAAAAAGATCTTTACTCCATTTAAAAGATGAGGGTCCCTGGATGGCTTGGATTCACAATTGGACCTTGTAAGATTCAGTGATTAAGTGCGTAATCTAATTTATATCTAATTAAATAATATAGCCTAATGGCAGGGCGCATACCGCAAACTCATTTTTCTTAACTGTAGCAGTGCCAATGCTAAGTCACGTTATGTTAATTTGCCTTAAAACCTTACCTACCATTAATTTCTATTTTATATCTGTAAAACATGCAGTGTCTGTTTCCGGACTTCAAGTCTGATTATGTAGGAACACTACGCTTGTTCATAACTGTATACCGTATTTATTGAAATTGAGATCTTTACTTGACCTCAGTATAAGTAATTCAATAATTATGTTTGATTGATTTGGTAAATGTTTTAACGAAAAACAATACTGGGTGGAATAAACGAACAGTACTTGGAGGGAAAGTACATTTTATATTGAAGGTATCAAATTTCACTCAAAAAAAAAACGATCCTTTATTTTTTAAATAAGAATAACCACATTATTTTTTTTTTAAACATACCCGAGCTGGGAACCGAACCATAAAAAAATCCAAAAAGATACTGTCGCTATTTTATTGGACCAAATCGAGTATATGTATAAGGATTAAAGCTCTCGAATAAACATTTGTATTTCACAATTTAAAAAAAGAACATGAAAGCTAACAACAGTTAGAACATATCGATTCGAACTTAAATCGCAACCTAGACTGTTTATTTTTTAAATGTCGAAAAACTTACTTCTAGTAAAAAAGAAAAAGTTCTGAGACTCAGAATCTTTTCTCTCAACTTCTGAATTATCCGCACGTCGAGCCAAAAGATATATTGATTATTATATTGCGGCTTGTATGTGTGACGTCATCAACCGCCTAGTCATAGCCTTTATAAGGAAATAGCACAGTCACCGAGATGTTATGTAGCTATGTATGTATAGACAGCAGAAAACTTGACTATCATTTTTCTATCGTCCTCTTGTCTATTTCCTTGGAGTGGTCATTATTATTAAAAAAAAAAAACAAGTGACGTCACCACGAATGAGTAATTCCGTGTTTGCCCGCAGTTTCATAACGCCCCGACCTTGTCAGTATTAGTTTAGTATATTGCCGTATCTCGGAAGGCATTGTCAAGTTGTATAGCTATATAATACAACAATATAGACCAAAGATTTCTAATTCGACTGTGTTTTAAAGGCTGATTTTGTATTGTTATATATTTGATTTATTATTTTTAATAAAGGTGAGTGGAAACTTCCTTAACGGCCTGTATTTTTTTATTTTTGTTTAATGGACTATTAATTTTTTTTTGTTGTGTTGTGCTTATGAATTTATAAGTAGGAAAATATTTTTAAATTTAATGAAAACATAATTGCGTTTTGTTAATGTTTTAAAAGCTTAAAAAAGTACTGATTTTATATGGCTATTGGAGTTTTTAGGTTAATTAAATAATTAATTGAATATTTTTATCAACTCCTTTGAAAAAGTATTTACACCTTATTTTGAGCTACCGTACCGTGGCATACATTTAAAAACTGCATAACTTTTAATCTTGAGCTAAATTCGTAAAATATCTACTTTTCGTCGAGTAAGAACAAATTGTATTAATATACACAGAAAAAGACATCGTAATACATCCTCTTCCAGGAGTAGGTGTGGACTGAGCTTTAGTAATCGGGATTTAAAAAATTGAAACAGTTTATGTAACCGAATTTTATTTACGTTTTTCCTTTTATCAACCGACTTCAAAAAAGTAGGAGTGGGTCTCAAATCCTCAGAATATTTTTATTACTCGGGGACGCCAGAACCGATTTGGAAAATTCTTTTTTGTTTCAAAGGGTATACTTCCTAAGTGTTCCCATTAAAATTTTATCAAAATTGGTTGAACGGTTTTTAAAAAATGAATGGTTTTTTTATAATGAATTCGGTTGCACAAAATTTTCAATTTCTTCGCTTGTTATTAACGTGCTTGTTATGTTTCGTGTATTTTCTTACTGAGGAAATAATTATTTAAAGACTAATTCGTCTGTGAATGAATTTACAGGTGTAGGTAGTAAAGAGATGAGAATGTCATAAGGTTAAAGGTTAAAGTTGGGTCCACTCTTTATTACCCTTAATATAGGTTTTATAATTAAGTGTAAATAATAAATAAATGGAGATTGATCTAGAATATGTTTCTTACTTTGGATATTTTATTTTATGTAAGTACGGTAAACAATAAGACATACAACTTAATTTATAGTTACCATGATACGCATCGTGGGCGAGTTAATTCTATTACTATACAATTTACAGAGAAATATATTGATAAAATAATATGATTATAATAAACCTACATAATATTATATTATAACATGATTTATTAATATTAAAATAACAGTATTTTAGCTGTTTCAATGTATCGAAGTATTAAAATTGTTTAGTGTATTCCCTTGGACAAACAGTAATATCCATATTGAAATCTGTTGAAATGTGTATATGGATGTTTTTTATAGGATAGGGTAACAAACGGGCACACAGTCCATCTGATGTTAAGTGGTTGCTGTGACCCATAGACATCTACATCTATCCTCGATTACGAATCAAAATGCGGACGCGTTGTCACCCGTGAGCACTAAGATAGAATGCCTCGTTTCCAGTAAAAAGGGTGTCCGGTTCTCTACACTCACCATACGAAACAAATCAGTATTAAACTGCTATTTTACGCTGGTATTCTGTGAGAGCGTGGTTCTTTCCCGGTCGAGCCGACCCATTCTTACTACAACCATAATAT
Source organism: Parnassius apollo (assembly GCA_907164705.1). Lineage (NCBI taxonomy): Eukaryota > Metazoa > Arthropoda > Insecta > Lepidoptera > Papilionidae > Parnassius > Parnassius apollo. Next base: position 628,114 of record CAJQZP010000419.1, read on the forward strand.
AGTTGCAGCGTGGTTCTACCACGTAGAATGATGCCTGATGGAAGTAGTCTCTACCTAACCTCTGGGTAACAGCCGTGAGAGTTTATGTTTATTATAATCCTCCTTCCATGCTTCAGAATTAAGACATATAAAACTAGGTACATTTTTCTAAAGTTTGTAACACTGGCACGGTTTAACCAGACGTGAAGTACGACATGTAACCTTGCTTCACATTGTGTTCAATTTACATTTTTATTGTATTATAACACTTTGATTTGTCGTTTTTTTTTTTTGGTCACCGTCGTGCTCTTTAAAACACTTATAGTCGAGGGGTGACTGAGGTGTTTGACGCCTTGATGTCATAGCTAACGAAAGCTACCTTCAAATTTTAAATATAAATTCTTCGTCCGATGTACGCAGAACGAGCTTATATTATAAAGACATCCTGTATAGAAGAAAAAAGCTGGTTTCTATGGAAACGGCTTTTATATTTTATTAAAATAATTAATTTTTTTGACTCTTGACTATGCTAAGGAGTATCACAAGCTGAAAATGACACACTGCTCACAAAACTGTTACCGCGTCGCATACAACGCGTAAACGTGATGCACTCTCCTTTGGCTACGTTACGTCCTTTGTGTTACGGGTTTTATAAAAGCGATAAACAACACTGTAAAGCTGTCTCTTGTTCCGCAGACAGAATGTCGATTCACATCAAGGACTCCGAGGATCTGAAGAACAAGTTGGCCGAGGCCGGCGAGAAGCTGGTGGTGATCGACTTCATGGCCACCTGGTGTGGGCCCTGCAAGATGATCGGGCCCAAGCTAGATGAGATGGCCAACGAGATGGCCGACTCTATCGTCGTACTGAAGGTCAGTGAGCTTTACTATATGTATACATATTTCTATATTTTTCTATATGATTCCCGCCGTTAAACGATTTCCATTAGAGTTACACAATCGCACTGCCTGATCTTACTTCTAGCTCCTGATCTAGATATTATCTAGGTTTGATATGTTACCGTGTAATGGTGGTGTGAGAGAGATACTAATCTAACTATGTCATCCCGTGACGTGGATGTCATGTAAGAAATGTGCTCGTAGGTTTTCCCGTCACGGTTCTTTGTACGATGTCATCCAAAGAGCTATTGCCCCTATAAATGTTGGCTCGATTTTAGAGCCTTGTGGAATATTAGAAACTAAAATTATGATGCGCTGCAGCGTCTTCCTGATTTTCACGATTATAACTGCGGTTGCTTTGATCACAAGCTGTAATGATGGATGATGATGAAGATCTTGGTTCGGCAACTTTTAAGATACATTCGCAAATATTACATTTAAATCGTGAATCATTGAAGTTTTGAAGCTGGGTTTTTTCAAGAGCGTTAGTCACAGCTATTTTAGGGACGTCCAGGCAAAATATATTAGTTCTAGATTATTTTAAAAGCTAAAGTATTGCTGCAATGCAGCTGTCTTACGAAGTGAATTGGATCAATTTATATAATATAGTTGGTAATGATGATCATTGATGAACTCTCTCAGAAATGAAAACGCCGAAGCCCAATAGTGAGACGTATATCTCCAACCGCTACTACTTGATGAACATTTATGTAAATCAGAAACCGTAACAGGAAAAGTATAAAATATAATTATTTTTCATCAGCCAAATATGAGTAGAATACCAAAAAAATATTTTTATTCAATATAAAATTATAAATTATATTTACCACGTGCTCAGTGGTGAAGGAAAACATCATAAAGGAACTAGCATGTTTAAGAAGTAAGAAAAAAAATATTGCGAAGGCATGTGAAGTTCGCCAATAGACATTGGGGCAGCGCGGTGGATGTTTCCTTGCCCTAAAACTCTCAGAAGTGAAAAAAAAGAGGAGGCCCGTACCCAGCAGTAGGACGGGACGTATATAGGCTGCAACTTCAACTTTATAATCTAAGTTATATAAGTACTTACCACGGGGAGTGCTCAGAGGAATTGTTCGGATTCCAACCTCTCAATTTCACCATCGCACATCACGACCGAATTGGAGATACCGTCCTTACCACCTGGATGTTTGGCGGTATACTACTGTGCGATTTACAAGTAGTTTTCTTCCTCGCACCACTTCTTTGTGAAATCGGCCACCACCAGCAATTTTTCTGGACCGATACGACTTATGGACCTTCAAGAAAAGAGCTTACTCTCTTTTAAAAAGCCGGTAACGCATTTGCAAATCCCCTGGTGTAGCAGTTCTTCGTGGGCGACGGTAGTCACTTACCATCAGGTGAGCCGCATACTCGTTTGCAGGCGGCAAATTCATATAAAAAAACTTTACTTTTTAAACTACTTTAAAGAGAGTCTCAATTCGGCTGTATTTTTTATGTGTTAACTTTTTTCCAGGTGAACCAATTTTGATGATTCTTTTTTTATTTGAAAGCTGGTGCTTCTCATTTATTCCTATATAAATTTGCCAGTAGTTGGTACCAGTAGTTTTTGAGTTATCTTAATGTGTATTTGATTGACTTCGACTACATTGATGATGTTTTCATTTTATTTATATTGAAGTCGGTTGTACAAAATTTTTAATTTTAACACTTGTATTATAACTAATGAATGTAGCAATACTTTTCTTCATAGATCTCACGATTTTTTCGTTGTTTTTTTGTTCTCCACCACTGAGGACGTGGTACTTAAATCAGTTATCGTAGTTCAGTGGCTACACGCTAGAATCGAACGGGTTCGATTATCACTTGCACTAATAAAATTGTTTATTGCAACTATGAGTGCATTAGTTATACATTTGAAATATAAAAAAAAATCATATAAATAATTTAAAATGGCAACAATTTTACCATGTTTCTAGTTCTGATCTATATTTAAAATTTAAAATCTCTAACTCATCGCAAAGTAAGTTTGATTTAGAATCGATTGCTAAATTTATATGGAACAGGCAAAGAAACAAACAAACCGACTGACAAGACAGTGAGTTTATAATTGCATTGTCATCCAGTTCTGAGCTATATTTAAAGTTTACAAGTTTCTAGGTCTAGCTCGTCGAGAAGTTAGTTTAAAATCAATTGCAATATTTGTACCGACTGGATAAGAAAGCGTGTCAATAAAATTAAAAACGTGATAAAATAAAAATACCACACAAACCACAGATAACAACGTTCAGTTTATCTCAATATATGCAAACCAAATTTGATAGACTTATCAGAGAAAATGAAACCCTGACCATTTTGGTCCGGGCGTAGAATACTATAATTACATACATAATAGGACGGGGGAGTGGGCGGAGCCCGTATAGCCACTAAAATGTCACTAACACGTCAATTCACACGTGTAAATGTCAACACGACATGTATTTTGACGTTACAATCGTTTCCAAATTTCGCATGCAAATTATTTAGAAAATTCCAAATTGCACGCTATTTACAAATAAATACGTATTAAAATCTGTCTGTCAACACAACGAAACGTGTTGGTAGCAGTAATAATACTAAGTAATTGCTTGTATGTGTGCTCCCGTACAAAATAAGGTTGATAGCCATTCTATTGTGTATTATAGTATTCTATGGGTCAGGGTTACCAACGAAAAAAAATCTCCATGGTTTATTTTCATAAAAATAAATTTTGTTTTATAGGGTTATTGCCTCCAAACACAAAGGTAGAAAGTTGTTTCCTGTATAAGAAGCATACGACACTAATGATTAAACTTATTAAGTCAGACTAACAACATAGCTTTCACATTAAAATTATGTAAGTACTTACCGTTAACATTACAGCATATTAAAGTTCACTGCTGCACATTGCTGCATTTGCTATAGCTGCCACGCTTGGTTAGCGGATTGGTGACCACAGTTTTTTATTTTTTTTATTTTAGTAGTTTTTTTTATAGGAGAGGGGGCAAACGAACATACGGCTCACCTGACGGTAAGTGATTACCGCCGCCCATGAGCAACTGCAACACCAGGGGAACTGCAGATGCGTTGCCGGCCTTTTAAAAAGAAGCAGGCTCTTTTCTTGAAGGTCCCTAAGTCGTATCGGTCCGCAAAAATCTCTGATGGGGTAGTCGATTCCACAAGGAAGTTGTGCGAGGAAGAAAACTTCTTTTAAATCGCACGATGATATCGGAGTTTTGTCGCAATGTGCGATGGTGAAATTGTGCTGCTGGAATTAGTCTGAACAATTCCTCAGAGCACTCCCCGTGGTAGATGCGTTAAAATACGCAAAGAGATGCAACATCTCTTCGCAGTGCCAGTGAGTCAAGCCGATCGGAAAGAGCTCGGTCGCCGACGATTCAAAGTGCTCTGCGCTGGATGCGATCAAATGGAAGGAGCTGGCACTGGGAGTTGTTATCAAGAAGACGCTTCTGTTTTGTTTCCTTCCGTCTCCTGTTACAACACCCACGGGATGATAAGGGATCGTGGTATTCTTACACCGCCACTACACGGTAAACGTAGGTCGGATTTAGGGCAACAAGGGCTGTGTAGCCCTAGGCCTCCATAAATTGTAGAGGCAAAAATAGTGAAGACAAAACAAAAAGCACAAGCAAAGATATTAAAATATACAAAGACCATTTGGAACCAAGTTTTGGTAATTGAACCAATTCGCTTATATCGTTTTATACCAAAACGATTATCAAAAACATCAATCTAAAGAACTCTTCTATTTCAATTACTTGAAAACCAAAATGTTGAAATTACGTTCAGAATGCATATGGTTTTAATGGTGTTAAAATGCACTTGAGAGCGCTGATTTTCAAAAATAAAAATTATAAAAAAATTCACTAGAACTATAATACTTACAATGACGGACACAGAACCGCCTATCAAAGCTATCCCTACAGAGTATTGAAAGTGATTTATCACGAGAACTGAATTTTTCCGAAATTTGTTCATAATTTTTCGACAAAAAAGTTTTCAAAACTCAATTCGCTTAAAATTTATTTAAAAGAATTATTTTCGTTACCAAAATTTTTCTGGGTCTCCACTTTTAAGTTACCCCAGGGCTAACAAAGTTATATTATCAATGGTGAATAATTAAAAGGCCTGATAAACTAGGGCCGATGCAAATGTAAAGGTACTTGTAAAACCTTTTGCTAGCATAATAAACGGAGCGGGTTAAAAGTCTAAAGTCATAACTATCTTTATTTCAACAAAAGATTCAATCAAATGGTGTGACATTGCGCAGATGTAAATTAGCGAATTGATTAGATAGTAAATGAAAAAAAAAATCAAAATCAGATTTTTATTGTTTTACAAACCTTGTCTGCGTTGAGCTATAAATATGTATTGCCGAAAAAACTATGTAAATTGTCCTACGGGTTACGGAGGAGATAGATTTCAAAGAATCGTTTTCTTGCGCCATGGGAGCTCCGCACGCTCCAATAGTTTAGAGCTTTAGAGTGGTCGCTCTTTGCTAAGCTTCTTTTATAAGAACTTTATATACCTAGTAATTTTTGTCATAAATATGAAAGATTTGGGTTTTTTATCCCTTTTACATCTATAGTAGTGGGTTCATATTTATAAAAAAAACACTCGAAAATAATGATTAGTTTCGAAGTTATGTATTGTTTTATTTTTGAACTTATTGCCTTTTTACTTCGGAATCACTGAGATCTTTAAAAACATATATTATATATTGCTGGTAATCAAAAGTACCTAAGTTAAACAAAAAGCCAAGTTAAAATCAGTTACGGCCTTAATAATATTTTTTGGTATATATTGACTTACTGGACATTACCGTCGAGTGGAATTCGAACTTGAACGTATAAATCATTAAGATACGGTCGATTACTCAAGTAGCTAAAGCTGTTCAAGGACAAACTACGCATTGTATAAGTTATCCACAACTTTCTGTGCGCATGCACGAAAAACACATCGATTTATGTTTCGTAACTTGTCATATAAAACAAGTCACACATGTATTATTGATGTTTGCTGCAGCACTCCAGCTAGGTTTAGGTTAATTAAAATTAAAGTTATACAGTTTATATAGATGCTACTGCTGGGCACAGGCTTCCTCTCATTTCTGAGAAGGTTTTAAGGAAAGGAAGTGTCCGCCGCACTGCCTCAATGCGTGTTGGCGAACTTCACATGTCTCCGAAATATTATTTTCTTATTTCTGAGACATGCAGGTTTCCTCACCATATTTTCCTTCACCGCCAAGCACGTGGCAAATCAGCGCTTAACTTTGGGGATTGAACCCAGGTTGCACGCTTACTGTGAAATTTACAGCGAACGCTAACCATCTGAGCTACCACGGCTCTTATGTTATGTTAATGCCCTAGTAAAATTCAATCGCATTTAATTTTAACTGATTTTTACTTACTTTTAGTTCATGATGTTCTTTACAGCACCCGTTTAACGTCTTGATAACATAGATATTAACTTCTGGTTCGATGTACGTAGTTGTGGATATTTTATTCTTTTTGTTCTTTGATTTTGATTTTTAATTTGGTTTTAACTTTTTTAAATACTAGCAATACTATAAAAATTACTAATGTTCCTTGTAACCACTCCTGATAAGCATACAACGCTTGTGTTAGGATTGGTTCACGACAGTAGTCGAATGGCGAATTTGAACCTACTACCTTCTAAGTTCACGGTCCACGTCTTGCCATTTTTATTATAACGTTAATTATTTGACCCTTTGACAAGCTCGAGGAACAAATAAAGTAGTCCAAATAGTTACGTTAAACACTCCATCCCCTATTTTTCCCAGTTAGGTAGAATTTTTTCTCCAAATTCATATGGGATAACCGATTAATTATATATTATTTAATAAAAACAAGGATCATTGAAATACGTTCAAAATTGACGAACATATCGCGTACATTCATACATACAATAAAAGAACATACAGTACCTCCGACATTTTAAGTCTGCTTAAAAAATATAAGCGCACTGTCACCTAAAATTCAATTTTAATACAATTAATAAAAATTAGTTTCTTAAATAACGAGTGATCATATTATATTGCTAAAATGTGGGTCTAGGGTCGATTCTCAGACAAAGCTATCCATTAACCCTTTATAACTCAATAAAATATTATTTAATAAAAAGTAGCTGTTAGGGTAGAATTTGGAAAATAAGAAAACACGTATTGTTTAATTTTCATTTTTTTATATTTACCTCACAAAATAAAAATAAAGGGAGTGTGCCATTACGGGTACATTGCTGCAATGTGTTCCACTACGAAGTATGGAACGTTTTAAAACAATTGTTTTGTTTGTTGTTGCACAATGCAACTCCACACTTTTCACAAATGGTCTGTGATTTGCCAGAGCAATTAGGGAGCTTGCAACGGATACGTTTATCGACCCATACTGGCCAGTGACCTACTTGGTCTTGGAGCACAGCTGCTGGAGGCACGAATTGAGCTGGACCCTTGCGTTTTTTAGCCTGGATGTCTGGTTCAATGCTTCGGCGTTGTACGTGTGCTTTTATCCCCATCTTACATAGCACCGTACCAATATCTTCACGAAAGTCAGCAGATGACAGTAGTGGTCCATTCGTATTCTTGGTCTTATAAACCTTCTTGTACAGTAACCAGGCATTGGACATGGCAAGGTCCAGGAAATGGTAAAACATTCGAACCTGCCATCTCTTGCTTCGTAGTTTTATTTTATATCTACCCATTATACTATCAATGAAATCGACGCCGCCCATGTGGCGGTTGTATTCTCCCACCACGTTTGGTCTATCAATGGTCACATACCTCTCGTGGGGCTTATCGTATCTAGATATTTGTGACTTGGGTAGTTCACCCACAAAACTATATCTCTTGAGGTTGTGTCTAGCTTTCGTGGAACAAATCTGTTCATCCATGCAGAGATACTTCTCGAACGGGACATTGAGGCAAGTTTCATTTAGTTTCGACACAATTGGCCTGATTTTATAGAGGCGGTCATGGTCTGCGTGATCGCGGGGAACTATTTTCGAGTTATCGTTGAAGTGAATAAATCGTCTGATTTTTTCGAATTTATTTACCGGCATTGTGTCTTTTACTAGAGGTGTTCCTAAACTACCACTCCCAATGTTTCGTTACTCTTGGCAGATGTTCTAACGACATAATGAAAACCAGACCAATAAATTGCTGGATATCCGTCTCTGTGACCCGGAATGGCATGTTAGTAACTTTTTGTACAATGTAAAGGTTAGTTTGGTTGGCTATTTCTACAAAAAGTTCCTTGGAAAATATTTTAAAAAAGAACTGTACTGGACTATCAAGTTCTAGAAACTCTGCTGGCAAATCTTCGTCACCTGTAAAGCTGAGTTGCAGCTCATTTAGCTGGAGGTTCTTTTTTTTCCAACGTAAATTCAGTTTTTGCTTGGCTTGACTGCGTCCTGATGATCCAGGTCTAGATGATGGTCCTGGATGAGGAAAGGTTTCAGAAGGAGTTGGCGGTTGGGAAGTACTGCTTGAATTCTCAATATTTTCAATGATGGTGTCAATATTCACTCCATCAACCTCTTCAAAATCATCGGTGTCCATTGGCACCTCCAAATCCGGAACAAAATCAGGATCTGCAATGCTGTCGTCATCACCATCGAATCCTTCTTCACTTTCTGCATAATCAAAGAGGAACTCCTCTATTTTTTCGTTTCCTAGACCTCTGGATACCATCCTGTCGCAATAATAATAAAGTGCTCAATGTATGACACTAAATGTACTTAGTAACACAATGTACCAGAACTGGCACAAATACATAACGGCAATTATATTCAAAAATTACATACAACCATTCAATATCTACAATAAATAGCAAATAACATACACTTACCTAGTAAATTCACACCACAAACAGATTTCACAGTTTAAATAATTTTCATCTATTTTCAAAACTTACTAAACAAACGTATTTTTCGAATCGTCAAATTGTTTGATTCAAATTCGTTTGTGTTGAAAAAGCGCCATCTGTGGGGTATGGACAGTACTAAACATTGACGCGCGATATGTTCCAGAGCGGGAACACTGTATATTAACCGAAAAAATAATTTGCTTTAGATTTTATATGGAGAAATTTGGTATGTTCCAATACTGTCCCACGGTGATATAAATGGTTAAAATTTTGTAACATGTTTGTCTCGTTACAATAAATAAGTTTGTGCATAGCTTATTTTTTTCTTTCCAGGTCGACGTAGACGAGTGCGAGGATATCGCGACCGAGTACAACATTAACTCTATGCCCACATTCGTGTTCGTGAAGAGCTCTAAGAAGCTCGAGGAGTTCTCCGGGGCGAACGTCGACAAACTCAAGAACACAATCCTCAAGCACAAGTAAACCTGCGTGATAGGGTGTACGCCGTCCAAAACACTGGATTTGCCGCTGGCGGAAAATAATATTAATATAATAAAATAAATATGTCTTAAAATATTTGTTTTAATATCTGTAGGTATACTATTTATAAAAATAAAAATAATAATTGGGTGACATCACTACAAAGAAATTATTTACTGCCATTACATTTGCCTTTTTACATTATCTGTATTTAAGACAATTTATCTATAATAGATAATCTATAAAACTAAGATCCCAAATGAAATTAAGACTTAAAAGACCAAGCATCCAAGTCAAAAATCTTAATTGAAAGTACGTGGCGGAAAACCGATAAACCGTACGTAGACAATCTAAGAATCACTTGTTGCTGCAAATAATGTTATAGAGGAAGTTGATAAGTTTTAATATTACATATTTATTGCTATACAGTAATAAAATATACGGATCAAAAATGTATTATAAAAATTTGCATAAAAGTAAATAATAGACTTTTTACTTAAAGCCTTTCGGATGTCGAATGTTGTTAAAAACTGTTTAAAAACTTACAATTTTTGTATTTTTCTAATTTGATAGTGGATTTGAAAGAAAAATGTTATTTTATCACGAAATGTTTAAATCTGTGATTGCCGTGAAGTGTCTTACCTGTTAAGTATTTTGCATTTTGCTCGAAAATTATCATTTGCACACAATTTGCATTTAGGCCGCGTACACCCACATACGGTATCGCCTTTGTATACTTTAATTTTTATATATTATGTTACAGAGTATTATTAATACATTAAACTTATGAGAAAATATCCTGTATTTTATTGCTATTCAACAACCTAGTCAAACCTCCGCCCTCTATACTAAGGGAGACTAAGTATCCCTTGTAGATAGGATTCTCTATACAAAAAATAAGGATGATGTACGACTTCACAGTTAACCTGATGGCAAGTGAATGTTGTTACTAAAACATCAATCCTTAATTAACAATCAATATGCTAATACTTTATCACTTCTGACTGGAAGATATTCTACTACACATATAAATCATCTGCATTTTGATTATTTTTTTAAACTTATAGCCAACATTACACTGTAGATAATTAAATAACCAGAAGGCCATTTAAAAGTTTTCACCTATAGACAATATGAGCCTAAAAACAATAATTTTAGTCGGTAAGAGATATAATTATTGATCAAAAAAGTAAATTAACAAAATTTTACAGAAGAACACTCAACAAATGAATTTTTTTGCTAAAATACTTTTAATTCAAAAAACCACAGAAATCTAAATAATAAAACACTGGTATTTAAACAAGTCCATGTTAACCACAGAAATCTAAATAATAAGGCACTAGAAATGCCTTCTACTGTCTTTCAGGACGCGTGTTGCCGGTTCACAGCTCTCACACATAGACAAACAATAAATACACAATTACGCCTACACATGTCTCTAAAATTCATACAACAAGGATTAAACTATTTCGTTAAGGAATATTTTATAAACACGCAAAATCTCAGGAGGCATAGCCCGAGTGGCTACGCCAACGTCCAATAATTAACGTGTGCGAAAAACGGAGAATGACATTGCGCGCTCATTCTCACTTGGGCTTAGTGCAGCGCAACGCACGTTTCGATGACTTTCTAAGCGTCGTTGATCGTCCAGGAGTCTCACACCAAGATATAACTATAATAATTAACTGAAAATGTCTCAGTAATAGACGCCTTTAGTCTTAGCTTTAGCTTTTAGAATTAGAGAAAAGAGTACGTAATAAAACTTTAAGGATAAGTATATCCATTTATCTTTAATATTCGGATCTTTTAGAAACCAAGAATAATAGCATTTTATTAAATAAACAGATGTATAAATAAAATGAATACAACATTATTCAAACAGCAAATAAATAAATTATATATGTATGGGCGACATATTTATAATTTTTTATTAGTTTTAAAGATCTGTAACTGACTTTCTGTTGTTTGTTATTTTTCTGTTACCCGGCTTCTTACAGATCGAATTTAGTCTACTATCCTTCAATTACTTATCGTTAGAATATATTAAAATTGCATAAAATTTATCAAGTAGTTTAAAAGTACGAACAAACAGATAATAGCTGATAAACAGCTAACGGTATAAAATATTTAGAAAAAAAATAGAGGAGGTGTAAACAAATATTTAACGACAAATCACATTTCATTCCCATTTTGGTAAAACTAGATAAGCCTAACGTAATAAAGTGTCGATTTAAAATAGTAGTGTCACGTAACTGACTCGCGTTCGACTCTGTCCTGCGGCCGTGTTCTAGGAAATTTAAAGCGCTTCTACACGGTCGGGACCAACCATCAACCGTCGTGACCTTGGTCGGATCAACCGATTTTTGTATTCGTTCTACACGGTCGGGTGGTTGACTCAATTTGTCAGTTGTCTCTGGTATTTAAAGAGTAAAGACGTAAGGTAGTTACTTTTAAAAATGACTCCTTGCTTTTCTAAACAACAAAAAATCGTCAACAAAATAACGTTTCTGTGCTTGAGTGAAGATGAAAAAAAAAGAAAATGGATGAAATTGTGGCTGAAAGAGCGCATTACTTTAAACCATCTCAATATTTTAAGGATTCTTGATTCTGAAGACTTTCGGAATTTTCTAAGAATGGATCGCGATACTTTTAATGAATTACTTGAGATGGTGCGTCCAATGATTACAAAAAAAAAATACAGTTATGCGTCAAGCCGTGTCTGCTGAAGAACGATTAATAGCTACATTAAGCTTTTTGGCTACGGGAAGAAGTTATAAAGATTTGAGATTTAGTACAGTTACATCATTTCAATTGCTTTCAAAAATTATACCTGAAACTTGTTGGGCGATATACAAGGCTTTGAAGAAAAAAATCAAGGTAGTGTATTAATCAATGACATTTATTTATCCTTTTCAAAAATTACAAATTCATTTATTGCACTAGCCGGTCCTTCATATATTATTCTATTTGTATGTGATGGTATGTTAGGGTGTGATGGTGATGTTTGGGTGGGATGTGGTGATGGTGATGGTTTCGTAGGATGTGACGATGATGATGGTTGGGTGCACGGGGGGTCAAGTCTCTATGGAGCCGATGCAAACGTCGGGCAAAATAAGCGAAACAGAGACAACGCCATACGCTAGAGCTAGACAGAGAAATCACTATTGATGCTTTGCTTTGCAATATGGCGGATTATTGAAAGCGCTAAACGTACTTTGAAATATTTTTATTTCTATTGTATATTTCTTTGCTTTTATAGCATGTGCCTGAAGATTTTTACGAGATAGAGACTCATTATTTCGTGCTACTGTGTTTTTGTTTTGTGTGCCCGCTGAACGCTTAGAGATAGAGACTCATTTCCTTATATTATTATTTGGTGTTTGTAATTCTTTTTGCCTGGACAATTTTACGAGATATAGACTCATTTCTTTTTTTTATTTTGTGTACGTGTGTCTGAGCATTATTTGTTAATATGTCACGCCATACGCGCTATGAACGAAAAAGAAAGTGTGCAAAGTGTAACATCACTGCCACAGAAGATGGAAACTTGAGTTTCCACAGATTTCCTCTACCTGGTAGACATACATTTTTAAAGTAAGTAACTAAGCTATTCTAATTTTTTGTTACTTTTCCCTCATTATCTTATTAAGTACCTAGTACTTAATGTTTTTAACATTCATAATGTTCATAACATAGTAAACATAATGTTCATAACATAAATTTTTCATTGCTGGGCACATGCCTCCCCCAAGGGTCACCATAACACCGACCAGACCTGTGTGTCTCGCATCCATCTGCTACCCGTGACCCTTACCAGGTTATTGGTCTTATCTTGTAGAAGGCCTTCCAAACTGTGATCAAAACTACACTTAGATTTAAAAAAATCAATAATTTCAGGGCATGTGTATGGGCTGAATACTGTTACCCTACTGGAGAGTGGTCAACTGAGAAATCACTAAGAGACTTGCACTCGCAACACAAAATGTTATGCAGTAAGCACTTTGATGATTCCTCATTCACTTAACAGTGCGAGGATAAGATTGCACAATTTTGCCATCCCAACTGGGACACAGGATTTAATGGTAAAGATTCGCCAGGAACAATGTGCAACTGCAAGTGAAAGTAAACAAGATACAAATATCTCAGTTGAAAAACCTCAAGTAAGTAAACATTAATTACTATATTACTCAAAACTCCATCAATCATTAAGCTTGATATGTGGTTGGAATTTATAAGTACAGTCAAACAAATACTTAAGCTAAAACTCACAGAAAGAAATTAATAGGCCTTGTCTAAACTCTATTTTAAATTTCATTTTGTTTTAGAGAAACCAAACAACCAAAAGGTTGACTTGTAAAGAATGTCTTGATGCATGAAATCTGCCCTTGTACCACTGTTGTACATAAAATTTAAATAAGTAAATAAATAGACCTCATTAATTTTCATCAGGCATGATTCAGGTCAAGAGCAAACTTGTATCAGTAATAATAAAAACAGTTAACTCAACGTCAACCATAGTATTGTTAAAAACCAAAATAAATACACAACCCTCAATCTCAAATAATGGTTTTCATAAAAGTATTACTTACTTACTCTTTTTTATTAGAAGTTCAATCATGAAGTTTTCAACAAGTTGAACACAAAAATGAGGATAATATGGCATTGGAAACATCCTGATAATTTAAATGTAGAAACTGATCATCACTTTGTTTACAAAATAAAATAAAAAACCAGGAAAATAAAACTGCTTGTCTCTAGTTACTCAATTGGTAATGTAGTTTTGCAAGAGGTACTGGTGATTAAAGACTTAGGAGTAACTATTGACAGAAAGCTAACCTTTAAATCTCATATAAACATTATTGTTTATTAACAAAGCCCTGAAGTTCTTAGAATTTATTACGCGCAATATAAAGGGTGTCAATTTTTTTTATATAATGCTTTTGTAAGAAGACTCCTTGAATTCGTTAGTGTCATATGGAATCCATCTTCTAGTGTGCACTCCCAACGCATTGAAAGTATACAGCATGCCTTTACTCGACATCTTGCCTTTTATGCCAGTGGTATCTCACATAGGCAGCCTTACTATCAGCGACTGGATAGGTTTAAGGTGATGTCTCTCCAAAATAGACGAAATATTCTAGATTTGAATTTTCTACATAAAATAGTACACCATTAAGTTAAGTGCATTGACCTCCTTGACAGCATTTCGTTTGCTGTTTTGCATAAATATCCCCGTTGTCGCATCGCAAAAAAAATTCGTATTCCTTTTGTGAAAACTCATCTCGGTAATCATGCTCCATCGTGCATATATGTGGAAAATAGAATGAATTTTCTAAATTGTTCATTGTAATTTTTAGGTGCTAGTGTTGGAACCTTCATTACCTGTTCAGGTGCCAACCACAGCCAACCCAACTACATCTTTACCTGTTCAAGTGCCAACCATATGTGAACCAACTACTGATAGCTTGAAGGTTTGTAGTACTTATAATAATTTTCACTCACATGTATAACATTATATATGTACAACATTAAAACTTGTGAAACTTTTGTTCACATTTTTGGTCGTATAGAATGTGATGATGTTTTACTGGGCAATAGGGAATATGAATGCATTTTTTATTTGCGAAATTAATTAACTATTAGCTCTAGTAAACAATTATGAAATAATTTTTAAAGTACCTTCATCAGCGACAATGTTATAAAGCTACAAAGATACCAATTAGGGTCCGATAAAGACTATGACGGCAATGTCTGTGCCGACCATACATCTGCCATGCAAAACAGCATTTTCGCGAGAGGGATAGATATAATTATTTAAAATGGTTGTATCTTGTTTGTTTTTATATCAATTTTGATTCTATTGCCCTGTTAGCATTATGTTTTGTATATTTTTAGATAAACTGTATGGTCTTATGAATATTTTTTCATGCATAGTCCCTATTTCGGGCACAGTGACCAATTTCTCGTATAAATAAGAAACAAACTAATGCTTGCTAATTATGTAGATTAATATCACCATAATGATTCTTACTCAGGTAATGTTGAAACTGATCATCACCTTTGTTCACAAAAATCGTCTCATTGTAATTTTCAGATGCTAGTGTTGGAACCTTCATTACCTGTTCAGGTGCCAACCACAGCCAACCCAACTACATCTTTACCTGTTCAAGTGCCAACCATATGTGAACCAACTACTGATAGCTTGAAGGTTTGTAGTACTTATACTAATTTTCATGAACAATCTTAATCACAGTGACCAATATCTCATAATTAAATAAGTATAATAAACAAGCTTTTGACTTTGGCACTTGCTCAGGTATCAAGAGTTTTCTTCATTGTTTATTAACTACCTACAAGAGTGACACTGAAAGTTCTTAGAAAATCAAAAACTGAACAAACTAGGAAGTTATATTAATATAACTTAATTTTTATTATATATTATAAAAAAGCGCTGTCAAATCGTAAGTAGCTGTTTTCCTCTAGGACACGATGTTAGTTTTAACCGGGGAACCTAACCTAATTTAAATATATGTTTGTGAAGTATTCATATTAAAAACTTACCAATCATGAATTTTTAATAATATGTATATGTCTATTCATGTCATTATATTACTTAAAACTAATATTGCAAAAAAACAACTTATAAACTCTACTTCAAAACAAACAAATTAAATAAGCAAAATGGCGGATTGTGTCAGCGCTACTGAAGTAGCAATCGTGTCCTGGCCGGAAACTATTTTAGCGCTAGTAAGCGTTTGCTAGCGCTTTTTTCTGCCAAACGCACCCATTGTACGAAAATTTTCTAGCGTTGAGTTCATGTTGTCGTGACACAGACAATTTTCAATTTGCCGCCAAATCGTAACCAAGTGACAAATTAATAAAATACATACACAATAATATTGGTAAAGAGTTCCACTTTCAAAACTTGAACTTATTTTTTATTATATCATTTGCAAGTGGCCAGTGCTAAAAACTTTCATTGTTGCCCTCATATGTATAGGTTTCGAACCTACAGTCTGTTTATGTATTGTTTAAGAAATGAGGATCTATATGATCACAATATTTAACTTATTTCCAGATGCCAAGGACTAAAGGGATTTTGAAGGAGCTAGATTTAAGCAAGTCATTGGAATTGACCCCTAAGAAACTTAAACTGTATAAAAGATGTAGGAGAAATTTGAGCGAAATAAGGAGACTTAGAAAAAAAATTAAGAAACAACCACGTGCCCTCTTCAAAACATTAACTACAAATAGTAATGTCCAAAGTCTCATGGACAAAAATATATCAGGGCCATTTGCTTTATTGTTGCAAAGTCAACTGCAAAATACTCCCAGAAAACTAACTGGTCGGAGGTGGAGTATAGATGACAAAGTTATGGCTTTAAGCATCTATAAAAGGTCTACTGGCTGCTATAGACTGCTGAGGCGACTTTTTTGTCTACCAAGTGAAGGTACATTAAAAGCATTGCTGAATAGAATTCCGATGAAATGCGGTATAAATAGCCAAATATTCAAAACAATTAAAGATATAACTAAAAATCGAGAACCAGAAGAAAATCTGTGCATTTTGGCATTTGACGAAATGTCAATACGAAAACATTTGCAATATAATAGTAAACAAGATGTAATTGATGGTTATCAAGATCATGGAAATCAAGGCAGAACTATGGAGCCAGCCACACATGCATTGCTTTTTATGGCTATTGGAATCCGAAAAAAGTGGAAGCAGCCTTTAGCTTTCTACTTTTCTGGTGACTGTGTTACGGCTGATAGATTATCTGTTCTTATAAAAGAAGTAAGTATGCAATACAGTTGACTGAAGAAAAAAAGCCATTACATACTCAATATATTATATAATTATATATTTGTATTTACAGGTACTTGATGCAAGCTTCCAAGCTGGGTTGAATGTCACAGCTACTGTATCGGACAACTTTGGTGTGAACATCAAAGCACTAAACTCCCTTGGTTCCTCAGTGGCTCAACCATATTTTGAGTTTAAAGGCCATGAAATCGTCACAATTATAGACCCACCTCACCTAATTAAATGCTTCAGAAATAATTTACTGAAGTAAGACATTAAATGCCCTCAAGTATTGCAAATTGATGGAAAATCTATACCAGGTAATTTAAATGTTGTAAATAATAGATAATAAGTAGGTATGACATGAGTACATGACTAAGGTCAAAGGTGGCAATTCAAGCTTCATAAGATTTATCTTGTCTTATGCAACCCGCCGCGCGGATGATCATCAGATTAATATAAACTAACACAGACTCAATAAATGTATTTTATTAATACTTCTGTTATTATTTATAATATATTTTACATGTTTATTATTACAGGTGTAGCCAAGTGGAGCCACATTAAATCATTCTTTGAAAAAGACAATGAAAATCCAAATTTTGTTTTTGCACCTGCTTTAACCAAGCAGCATATTGAACCCAATTTTAAACAAAAGATGAAAGTCAGCTTAGCTTGCCAAGTATTCAGCCATTCAGTTGCTGCAGGAATGCTTGCAAAGATTGCGAACAGTAAGTTGTTTTATTGGATAACTTTTATATCATCATCATCATCATCATTACAGCCCTTTACAAGTCCACTGCTGAACATAGGCCTCCCCCAAGGTATGCCACAAAGCACCGTCCTGAGCCACCTGCATCCATCGACTTCCTTCATGTCTTACCAGGTCGTCACTCCATCTAGTGGAGGGTCGCCCTACACTTCGTCTACCGGTATGAGGCTGCCACTCGAGAACCTTTTTTCCCCAACGGTTGTCGATTCTTCGAGCTATATGGCCACCTATTTCCACTTCAGCTTACTAATCCGTTGGGCTATGTCGGTCACTCTGGTTCTACTGCGGATATCCTCATTTCTAAGTTTATTACGCAGAGAAACCCAGAGCAGCCCTCTCCATAGCTCGCTGAGCGACTTTGATCTTCCTCATAGGGCCAGCAGTGAAGGACCACGTCTCAGTTCCATATGTCATCACTGGCAACACGCACTGGTTGTACAACTTAGTTTTCTTAATTATTTTAATAATAACTTTTAATAATCTTCAAAAATAATCGATGTCTCGAAATATAATATAATAGTTTCTGAATATGATCAACTATTATTAGAGCTTATTCAAATAATCATTCTAATAAGATAAAATTAAGCTACTTCGCGTTGACAGCTTTCTTTTATAATTGAATATTTTTATAAAGATTACTTTATTTAGTGTAATTTTGATTACTTATTAGGTGTAATTTTTATGCCTGCTGTACACGCTCGTCTCGTCTTGTCTCGTGCCTCCCTCCCCGACACGCTTCCAAGAGCGAACGAGGGCGCAAGACGCGACGCGGCGAACGCGTGAATTTCCCATTGTCTTCAATTTCATTTAATTTTCCCGAACCTTTCACTATAAATTAAAAAAAATGAGTGTTTACTTTACAGATGAACTGCCGCAAGAAGCAACGACGACAGCCATGCTGATAGAAAAAATAGACCAGCTGTTCGACACCTTAAATGGCGATACGCCTGATCAGAAAAAGAGGAAAAAAATTCCTTACAAATTTTACCCGCAGAAGTCCACATTTAAATTTTTTTAAGGAAATGAAAATCCTGTTCCAAGAATTACAATTTATTGGGGCCAGATGCAAGCCGCCTTCGCAGGAAGGTTTTATTAGAACTATAAATGCAGTTGAGCGTCTATTTTTTAATTTAGAAAGGCAATATGGTATAAAAAGTTTATCAACGCGCAGGCTCAATCAAGATCCATTAGAAAACTGTTTTGGTTGCATCCGCAGCAATTGTGGATGCAACCCGAACCCAAACACCCTACAATTTGTTGCAGCTCTCAAAACCTCCATGATCAACAATTTATTGCATAGCAGTAAAAATAAAAATTGCAAAGAAGACGATAATGTCATATTAAATGATTTAAAATCTTTTTTAAGTCAAGTTGACCAAAATAAAGAAACAAATGTAGCTGTTAATACATTTGATTTAACAGAAGGTGTAGAAGCATCTAATACAGTAATACCTCAGTGTTCTGGAGAACTGCAAGCTTGCGCATATGTATGTGGCTTCATGATAAAAAAATTAGTACCCATTTGCCATCAGTGCAAAATCACAATGCTTGCAGACCAGAACACACAGGTAAGTCATTTATTCACAAGCTTTAAAGAATACAGTTGTATGCGCAACAGTCTACATTATGTTAATAAATTTTTTACGGAGACAGTGGAGATTGCTGCAACAATTGTCAATAAATTTTTGGATGAGCATGGGTGTAAAATAAATATAAAAAATGAACTTATAGAAATTTTAAGAAGAAAATTAAATTTCGAATGGTTGCTTGGTTGTTCTGAGCACTATGATAAAAATAAAATGCATATAATTATTTCCACTATATGTATATGTATAAAACGACACTATATTTAAAAAAATAGGCAGTTCACCGATGAAGCTTCGAAAAAAGCAATGAAAAGAAAAATAAATATTTTAAAACACGCTTACAACTTAGTTTTATTTAATACCTTTCCATAAATATGTATGCATCATGAAAATAAACCAAAATTCAGGTAATTATCAAATTAAATACCAGAATTTCGCTTTGTTTTCATGATACATGGCATAAAAATAAAATGAAATAAAATCATGAGTTTATCATCGGATTTGAAATCTGGCGCGAAAATTAGTTCACGGGTCAAAAACTGGCGCGCTAGTGTCGCAAGTTGTTGGCATTTTTTTTGTATGAAGTTTTCGTTCTTCCCGTCAGGGTAAATGTGTTCTGTGGTTGGGTGGGATGTAGTGATGGTGTTGGTTTCGTGGGATATGGTGATGGTGTTGGTTTGGTGGGATGTGGTTATGATGATGGTTGAGTGGGATGTGGGGATGGTGTTGGTTTGGTGGGATATGGTGATGGTGTTGGTTTGGTGGGATGTGGTTATGGTGATGGTTGGTTGGAATGTGGTGATGGTTGGGTGGGATATGGTGATGGTGATGGCTGGATGTAATATGGAGATGGTGATGGGTGGCTTTGTTGTGGTGATGTTAATGACTGAATGTGATATGGAGATGATGATGACTGAATGTAGTTTGGGGATGGTGGTGGGTGGCTTTGTTGTGGTGTTGTTAATGTCTGAATGTGATACGGAGATGATGATGACTGAATTTAATTTGGGGATGGTGATATTCGAGTATATTGTGGTGATGATGACATCTGAAAAATAGGAAAATTTCGAGATCGTTTTGTTTCGATTCTTGAATCAAAATTAAGGTTCCCTGTTTTTGCAAGAAAAAGGACATCAGAAATTAGTTTCGCAGCCACTTGGCGTTGAAATGTTTCAACCTGATCTAGTTGTTCTCCTATGTACAAGCCAAATGAGTTTATTTCCTTCTGATTTTCTTTTCTATTATCGCTTTGCAATAATTCTTGTGCAGTATCTATTAATTTCTTTTTTTTTAATCTCCAAG
Source organism: Parnassius apollo (assembly GCA_907164705.1). Taxonomy (NCBI): domain Eukaryota; kingdom Metazoa; phylum Arthropoda; class Insecta; order Lepidoptera; family Papilionidae; genus Parnassius; species Parnassius apollo. Next base: position 648,834 of record CAJQZP010000419.1, read on the forward strand.
ATATTAAACTATTTTCTGCCCTTCTCATGTTCTGATGATCTGGATTCCTGAAAAAAAATATTTGTTTTAGTTACACTCATTAAAATATGAATGGGATATGGCTGCGAAATCTTTTCATCTATATGTGATTGCAGTGAAACCGTTACGTACGGCGGCGGCGTTACAAGTTTCGAAAATGACGTTAAAATGTAATAGTTGTAATATAGTTATTAGCGAGTTATTAGCATACGTGCAAAACAAGCTGTCTGTAGCAGATGAGGACAGCATTGTTAAAATATGTGCTTCTACGTTCTCATCGGAACAAATTGAGGATGCAAAAAACTTGCTCGTGAATTCCCTACCGGCGGATCAGCGCAAAACTACGAGGAAGGGTAAAGGCAAAGAAAATCGCTCTTTGAACGATATAATCGGCCTTTTTAAGGTCACCGACCCTGACGTTTTGCCAATTTTCGTGGCGAGAGATTTAGATAAATTGCCTCCGATTACATTTGATCACCTGGACGTATCTAAACTACTGAAGGATCTGGCTGTTGTGCAGGCTGACATTAAAAATATCAAGTCTTCATACGTAACTGTCGACCAGCTGGAAGAGGTTAAAAGGGAGTGCCAACATTTTAAACATACGTCGCCGCCTTTTTCGGCGGTAAAGGTGAACATGCGAAGAGGAGCATATCGAGACAGTGGTCCGATTGGACTGTCGCAATTCGATGATACGATTATTACGAATCACAGTCAACATCTTAACGAGGAACCGTCATCTCCGAAAGATTATAATCTAAATTACAGATGTATAAATTTTATGGAGGGTAATTATAAATCTCAAGGAACGGTCGGCAGCGGTGTCTCAGCTGTTGAAGGAGCGCGCGTCACGGAACAAGTAATCGGTGCGGTAGCGGGTGCGGGCCGGCCTAGTATTGCATCATCGCCGACGCCCGCGCCGACCGAGCCACGAGCCAGCCCGCCAGCCAGCTCGGGGGCAGCGTCGAAACATGCAGCGGGTGCAATTGCGCGGTCTTTCGCCGAGGTAGCGAGCGCGGAGGGGAAGTGGAGTGTGGTGAGACGAGGCCAGAAACAAAGGAGATACCGTTATACGGGAGCCGCGGGTGTGTCCAACGAAGAAAGTAATTTTAAAGCGGCAGATCGTAAAGTGCCCATGTTTATAACGATGGTTCATCGGGACACGACGGAAAACGATATTGTGCAATACGTTTACAATAAAACGAGAGAAAAGATAACACTCGAAAAGATTTCCTTTAGTAAAGAAAACAAGGACTACAACGCTTACAAATTTTTTGTATCAGAGCGGAAAATAGATATTTTCTTAGATAAAACGCTTTGGCCCCAAGGTGTGATTTTTAGGCGCTTCGTCAACTTCAAGCGAAACCATAGCTCTGGAACGAACGGTACAGTAAATACCGTGAACGGCCCGACCCCAAATGGTAATGGATAAAATCCTCCCGTGTACTTTTGTCAGTTTCAATTGTAAAAGCATAAAACGATCAGCTGAGCATGTGAGGCAGTTGTGTCAGTCATCGGATGTTATTGCGCTTCAAGAAACGTGGTTATTTCCACACGATGTTCAGTTTCTTAGCGAGATTGATGACCGTTTCGGCAGTACGGGCACCTCTGCGATAGACACGGCGGCGGGGATGGTCTGCGGTCGACCTTACGGAGGTGTAGCGTTATTGTGGAATAAAAGTGTCTTTCAAAATGTGTCAGTAATAAACTGTGATAATCCGCGTATATGTGCGATAAAAATAGTGCTGGGTGATAGGTCCATCCTAGTGTTTAGCGTATATATGCCAACGGATACAGTGGTAAATCTCACGGAGTTTACGGACTGCCTCAGCTCGGTGAGTGCTATTATTGATAATAGTAATATAGAATGTGTCTATATACTCGGCGACTTTAATGCGCATCCAAACGAACGCTTTTATGCAGAGTTGACGTGTTTCTGTGACGAACAAAACTGGTCATGTACAGATGTACAGTTTTTAGGAGTGAGCGCGGACACATATACATTTGTTAGTGAAGCCCACGGGTCGAAAAGGTGGCTAGATCACTGTATAACCACGAAATCTGCGGCATCGTCTATTTTGAATGTTCATGTAAAGTACGATGTGTTGTGGTCTGACCATTACCCTTTAATAATTAAATGTAATTTAGATATTGTTAAACCGAAGTATACGAGTACACATAAAGTTGTAAACGAGATTCTATGGGGAAATAGAAAACCGGAAGATATTTTATTATATACGAAATTATGTAATGAAAAGTTGAGATCAATCGATTTCCCCGAAGAGTTTCTTTCTTGTAGTGATTTTACTTGCGAGTCTACCGATCATAATTTACTTATCGATAAATTATATGGCGAAATTATAGATATTTTGACGGTGGCCGCAACGGAATCCAACACTGTAAGATTGCGTGGCGGGAGGCGGCCGGTGGTTGGGTGGAACAGATATGTGCGCGATGCTCACGGGGAGGCCAGATCTAAATTTTTAATGTGGGTTTGGTGGGGTAAACCGGATAGTGGAGAAGTTTATGAGGAAATGCGGCGTAGTCGCAATGTATTTAAGTCACGCTTACGCTGGTGTCAAAACCACAGCGAGCAAATTAAAATGGACATTGCGGCTACGCAGCATTCGAACAATGACTTTAAGAACTTTTGGAAATCTACCAATAAATTGAATGGTAGACCTGGCTTACCAGTGAGCGTTGAGGGTATTAATGACCATAGTCTCATAGCGGACATGTTCAGGGACCATTTTACGGTGACGTCACCGTTGCGACCATCACAGCTTGGAAGAGATGAATGTACGGGTGGTCAGGAGATTGGAATCCGATTTACAGCAATGGATGTCAATAATGCTATAGCCTCTATGTCCCGTGGCAAGTCTCCTGGCCATGACGGTCTGAGTATTGAACACCTAAGGTATGCGGGTCCTCATCTGCCCGGAGTGCTTGCCATGTTTTATAACTTGTGCATGGCGCACTCGTACTTGCCTTCAGCGCTGATGAAAACTGTGGTGGTGCCAATTGTGAAGAACAGAACGGGGGGATGTGTCTGATAAATCCAATTACAGGCCTATCTCACTAGCCACGGTTGTTGCGAAGGTTCTTGACAGTTTGCTTAGCGTCCACCTTGATAAATATATAACCTTACATGATAATCAGTATGGTTTCAGGCAACGTTTGTCAACTGAGTCGGCCATATTATGTCTGAAGCAGACTGTTAAGTACTATTCGGTTAGGCGTACACCTGTATATGCCTGTTTTCTCGACCTTAGTAAGGCTTTTGACCTGGTAAATTACGATATCCTATGGCAGAAATTGAAAAATACTGGACTGCCTGAAGAAGCAACCAGAATCTTCAAATATTGGTACCGTAACCAGGTCAATGTTGTGCGATGGTCCGAATCTTATTCGCAGCCATATAGGTTGGAGTGCGGAGTTAGACAGGGAGGCCTAACCTCCCCTAAGCTCTTCAACCTATATGTCAATGCCCTCATAGAGGAGCTCAGTGGCACACATGTCGGTTGTCACATTGACGGAGTATGTCTTAGCAACATCAGTTACGCTGACGACATGGTGTTGCTGAGTGCTTCTGTTTGTGGCTTAGCGAAACTGTTGGGCATATGTGAAAACTATGCTCACAGTCACGGTTTAATTTATAATGTGAAAAAAAGCGAATGTATGGTCTTTCGGGCCAAGGGAAAAGCATTACCATCAATTGTACCACCCATTAAATTATATGGTACACCGTTAAAAAGGGTGTCGCAATTTAAATATCTAGGTCATGTGGTAACCTTTGACTTGAAAGACGATGCTGATATCGAGAGAGAGCGCAGAGCATTGTCGGTTAGGGCGAACATGATAGCTCGCAGGTTTGTTCGTTGTTCCACCCCGGTTAAAGTAACGCTATTTAGAGCTTACTGTTCTTCATTTTACACAAGCAGCCTGTGGATCGATTTTACGCAGAAACAGTACAATGCTCTGCGCGTTCAGTACAATAATGCTTTTAGGATGCTGATGGGACTGCCTCGATTCTGCAGTGCGTCGGGTATGTTCGCTGATGCGCATGTTGATTGTTTTCACTCGATCATGCGCAAGCGGTGCACATCCCTGGTACGCAGGGTTAGGGATAGTCCCAGTGGCGTCCTGAGGGCATTTGCTGACAGGCTGGATTGTCAGTACCTGAACCACTGCCGTATGGTGCACGTGCTGACAAATCAGGGCTGTCTTAGATATAAGATATAGATTAAGGTAGTTTTAAGTTTACTAACATTTAGACTAGTGTTTTTCTTATATATGTTACTAACAAATATGATCTTTAAGGTCGAAATAAATGATTTTTATTTTATTTATTTATTTATTTTCAAGAACAATGATAATTTCACAACTGTGTAGGTTGCATGGATGGCAAGCATATGTTAATTGAAAAACCATCCGGAACGGGATCATTGTTCTACAACTATAAGGGTACATTTAGTGTGGTGTTGTTTGCAATTGTCAATGCAAACTACGAATTCATTTATGTTCATACGGGTTCAAATGGAAGTATGTCAGATGGAGGAATACTCAAAGCCACCAGGTTCTATGAAAAAATTATCAACGATGACCTTAAGTTGCCTGAATCATTTACACTGCTAGGTATAAACTTAACAGTACCGTATGTTTTTTTAGGAGATAGTGCATTTGCACTTGAAACAAATATAATGAAACCATTCCCCGATAAGAACATCACTGAGGAGAAAAGAATATTCAATTATCGTCTATGCCGAGCTAGGAGTTGTTGAAAATGCTTTCGGCATTCTTGCTTCACGTTTCAGAGTAGTATTTAGGCAACCTATTAGCATTAAAATTGAAAACCTGGATGCAATTGTTCTAGCCAGTTGTGCGTTACACAACTTTCGAAAAAAGTCAAGTTCAAAAGTCGAAAATTTATTGGACCCCTTCAAGTGCTGACTATGAAGACTTACAACATCAAATATTTAGACCTGGAGAATGGCGACAACAAGGTACCCTAACCCCTCTCCATCGAACTGGTGAAAGGAATACTTACGAGGGGCAGGAAGTGAGAAAAACCTTAATGGATTATTTTAATACAACTGGCAAAGTATGCTTTCAAGACAAAATGGTTGAAATAGTTATGGAAAGAAGAGAATAAAATTGTTTAAGATAGTTTGTATTTAGTAATTTGGGGCATTATAAGGGGGTGGGGGGCAGGGAGAATAGGGGGGGGGGGAACACACCCTTAAAGGGGGATCTCCCTCCTTATACATCACCGGAAACATTTAAACTTTACTTATGCTTAACCAGAAACATTTAAATTTTACTTTTTTTTTTTGCTTTAAAAAAAATCTTGGTCAAGACCAATTTATAATTTATAGCACCCAACCATCAAGTAGGTACCTACTTTTTTAATTTATGTAACCCAATTTTATTTTAAAATAAAATATTCATTGACTTCTGGTCTATTTACTAAAAAATCATCAATCACCTATCTAGTGGACAACCGAAATTATACGAAAACTATAAGAATATTAGAAGTTTGTAATTTCGTGAGATAGTTTTGTAATTTGGTTTTATGATTTTGTAATTAAACGCTATACGAAATCTAACTTTTGTCTTCTTTTTATTAAAGAAAATATAGCGCCTTTATCTGTTTTAGGAGCAAATTATGTCAAAGTAAAATTTGCCTTAAAAATTTGTTTAGGCTATTTTTCAAAATATTAAAATTATGTACTCACTTCATCACGGGACAGCGTGTCCACCCCGCATCTTGATTGTTCATCTTGTCAAAAATAGGCAGCAGCAAATTATAGTACCACAGGTTAGGAACATGGACATCATTGGCTCCTGCTCCCGTTCATTTTGATTCTTTAACCTAAATAAATAACAAGACAAGGATAGGCTTAGTTATCATGCAGCCCTTTTGTTTTTTACTGTAAGGACTTATAAATCATTTAATTACAGTTAATGATGAATAGAAAATTGTTTATATTTCGTTTAAAGATTATGTTAGTAGTCTATCTACTAAAATCATAATCTACATTAAAAATGTAAGTAAAAACTAATGCCATATTTGTCTGTGAAATTAAGTAAAATACCTATAGAATAATTGGCAACGAATGACATTAACTAGCAAAAAATTGCTATAATGTCATCGGGATAAACTTCTTTATTTGAAACAAATGAAGGAAAAGAAAGAAAAGGAATGAAAGAAAAAACTTTATTAAAACAAAAGTAGGTATTATAAAAAATCACCTTTTTGTGCTCTCTCTTGAAAGCCGATCGCATAATATGCTCAATTTTTTTCTTCGTTGCAGCGAAGTTCGCCTCGGGTTCAATTTCTTGAAGCTTATCCATAGAGGAAAGTAATATTATCCTTCAAAAGCTCCCATGCTTGCATTTTTTTATTCCTGTCATATAACTCCGATCCAATATCACAGACACAGACATGGTAAATCACAGTACAGTGTCTCTAGTATATAGTTAGTAATCTATGGTACAGTGATAAGAATTCGGTCAGGACCTCACGTTCTTTGCTTCGTATTTTCAGTTTATACAAAGGTACTCTGTGCTTCGTAGCCATCTTGCCATATATAAATAAATATGTATAAAAAATAATAGCAAGCTAATCTTGCTACATATTTATTTATCTATGGTATCCATAGTGCCGTTAAACATCCACCTGCGACGACTGCTAGTCTACGACACTTTCTGTATATATTACTCTACTCTATGGCGCGCACTGAGGGTGAGGCGCTCTCGTCGGTGTAGTGTTGCCACATTGATATATATATATATATATAATCATCCTTTCACGGTAAATGTTGATCCAGTGTTAGTCAGAAGTTAGAACAATTGTTGATCCACCTATTTGACGTGTTTGCTCAGCTCCTCGTCGCACAAACTGATATACTTTGATCCATCCTTGATGCGCGTGTGACGTCGGTGGATCTGCACTAACAGGTTTTCAATATACTCGTCAGCGATTTGACCAACATATGTTGATCTATCAACGGTCGAAAAAATCATACTGAATATGGTTTTTTAGATCCAGAGTATAAATAATTTATATGCGACATTTACTTAGACTAAGTGGATCCGGAGCCATAATTGACGAATAGGTACTCGAACACGAAGCGGAAACGTCGCGTTCTGTGTGTGACAGAGAACCCAGTAGGCTACTTCCTTATAGTAATAAGGTAAGAAAATGCGTTATCTGCTGATTTTGTGAATCAAACTTTGGCAGGTTTTATTGTGAAAAGACGTTTGTTCGAGTTTTTGTTATCGTGTGAGTGAATTTGTGTTATTTTGTACATTTGTCACGGATCAATTAAAAGAGGATAGATAGTACTTTATTACAAATCAATTTATCACTCGAGTATGTGTGTGTGTAAGGGTGGGGGTGCCATTTAGTGCGTGCGCGTGTGTTTGCGTGTGTGCGTGTTTTTATGCGTGTGTGTGCGAGTTTGTGTGTGCGCGTGCGTGTGGGTGTATGTGCGTTCATGTGTGTTCGTTGAACGCATGTGCGTGCGCGCGCGTGCGTGTGTGTGCGTGTGTGTGTGTGTGTGTGTGTGTGTGTGTGTGTGTGTGTGTGTGTGAGTGAGAGTGTTGCGTGCGTGTGCATGCATGTGGGTGTATATCTGTGTTCGTATGTGTGCGCGCGTGTATGTGTAGTTGTGTTCGTGTGTGTGTGTATGCGCGTGCGTGTGCGTGCGTGCGGGTGGTGTGCGTGCGTGTGTGTTCGTTTGAGTGCATGTTTGTGTGTGTATGTGTATGTGTGTGTATGCGCAGAAAACGGAGACGGAGAATGGAGACGTGGTGGAGGCAGAGGAGAGGAATTTGTGGTGAAGTCGGAGATAGTGGAAACGGGGAGAGTGGGGTCAGAAGTGAGTCAACTTTTGTTTTGTGACAGTTTCATCATAATTAACAAAACAAACCCAAACTTGGCATACCTAGTTCAACTAGTTCAGGTGTAACAGTATTAGTTACCGAAGTACACCTTCAGGTCACTTCAGCAAGTCTGAAGACTCCATCAAGACCGGAGGTAAGGTCTCATAATAATATCTCATGTAATAGTTCGATTCTATACCTATCAATTTTATAACGCGTCTTTAAAAATCTTGATTATGAAGATGTAGACAACATGTTAACTGGTTTATGGTAAACACACACACAAACACGCAAGCGCGCGCAAACATGCGCACACGCACAAACTCATACACACACGCACACACACAAACACAACAGTGCACACACTCACACATGCACACGCGCACACATGCGCACACGCACACAAACACATACACACATGCATACACACACACACACACACACGCGCGCGCACGCGCAAACACAAGCAGACAACCGCACAATCACACACACACACACACACACACACACTGCCGCACACACACGTACTCAAAAAAACACAACAGTGCACACACGCACACATACACTCACACACACGCGCACGCACATGCGTTCACATGAACACACCTGAACGCACATACACCCACACGCACGCGTACACACAAACTCACACACCCACGTGCGTAAGCACACGCTCACACTCGCGCACACACACACACACACACACACACTAACGCAAGCGCGCGCGCTCACACACATACACACACGAATACCTTATGTCGCCGTTGCCGCCACTTCCACTACAGGAAGGGGCGTTGTCGAGTTATTCATTAAAAAAAGTCGTTTATTTCGACCACAAGGATCATAGATGTTAGTAATAATACAAATCTTAAAACTAATTTTAGTAAAACTTAAAACTATTTACTTAATTTTAAAACTATATCCAAGACAGGCCCGATTAGTCAGCACGTGCACCATATGACAATGGTTCAGGTACTGTACGGTAACCTGTCAGAAAATGCCCTCAGGATACCATTGGAACTGGCCCGCACCCTGCGCACCAGGGATGTGCATCGTTTACGCATAGTGGTGTAGAAACAATCCACACGCACATCCGCAAACATACCCGGCGCATTACAAAAATGAGGCCGACCCAACAGCACCCAGAATGCATTATTGTATGGAACACGCATTAAGTCTGTAGCTTGTACCGCCAAAGATACGAAACGGCAACGTCGCGGCTGCTTTCAGCCAATACGATCGTTTATCTTATCGTTTGCTGTGCTCTGATTGGCTCATTTAAATCGGATCAAAATTTTCCGTAACCATCGCAAGGTGGATGTGTATTTTGGTTCAGTCCGACGGCCTTGATCGCGAGCGCATCCCTCACGACACGTCGGGTCCGTGGTTGACACCGATCGTGTGGAAAGCTGTCGGCCGACGAGAGCGCCTCAGTGCTCTCTTGGCACTCGTCGCGAGGTATATTAAGGGGATATAGTAAATTAGCTCAAATTCTAATTTCGCCCCCAATATATCATGTACCGACATGTTTGTAATCACTAATACTGTAAGTAGATAGGTCGTTAGACACTTATTTCATTAGGTTTATCATATTTATGCCTGTTTCTTAAGACAAGCCAATCGCTTCTTATTTTTATTACCCATTTTAATTTTACGTCGTCCTGTTGCGTATTGTGTATTCTGATCGTAAGCGACACAACCTCCCCCTTCAAAAGCCGAAGCGAAACTGACCGGGCGGCAGGAATCACGCTTCAAGAGGCCGATAGTTTAAATAATTTTTTTCACAGTGAAAATAATGGTATTTTAAAAAAAGTAAATAACCTAAGCACTGCTTTATAGTTAGTTCAGTTAGTATGCAAAGTTTCATGATCTTATTTAAAGTATTTTATGAATAACAGCGGATTTATTGTTTATTTTGGAGGTAACTTTGAATTTTTTTCTATCGAGAAAATTTTACGGAATCGTGTTTTCGTCTAACATAATCCTTAACATGAATCCTCAACTTTACCATATATTTATTTCAAAATTAATGCTGCAATATTTTCGGCATAACGGAGGATCTTGCTAAGCCATTTGAGGTTATATTTCCCCTTAACCATGGTTGCGGGCGCACGTTACCGCACGTTGCAATGGCGCACAATTTCAAGTAATTCATTAAGTGTCTTGTTTCCATTCTTAGAAAATTTCGAAAGACTTCATAATCAAGAATCCTTAAAATATTGAGATGGTTCAAAGTAATTCGCTCTTTTAGCCACAGTTTCATCCACGCTCCTTTTTTCTTTGTTTTTCTTCTTCACTCAAGCATAAAAAAGTTATTGCCAAACCGATCTTTTGTTGCTTCGAAAGACTAGGAGCAATATTTAGCTAATTCTTTACGCTTTGAATGCCGTAGAGAACTGACAAGTTGAGTCAAGCAACCCGACCGTGTAGAACGAATACAAAAATCGGTTGACCCGACCAAGGACATGATGGTCGGCGTTTGGTCCCGACCGTGTAGAAGGCCTGTTACGTACGCAATAATTTTATTTATTGCCCATACTATAAATCCATCGCTGCTTTTAGCTATCGTACTCGTAGACATGAACTAGCTTAAGAATCAATGGATTTTGAAATGTGAAAACGATTACATTTTCGAAGACAATCGTAGTACTAAACGCAGTCTAGTCGATGGCACGAACTAAGTGGTGGGCGGGGTTAAAATGCGTGCTATCTCAGCCGACATCACGTGCGAAAGCGAAAGGCATGATGATTTACAACAAAACGAGCGCGCGAAATTTTATAAACAGACCTTTGGAAATCTGGATATCATGAAAAATCTATTGAATGTATTCTGTTCAAAATAAAATTATTTGCACTTTTGAACACCTAATCCATACCTGTATGGTACTGTTTTGCAATTTTAGTTCTTATGGTTAAAATTAGTACTTTTAAATATATTATTTTTTATTTTTTTTGTTTCCACACAGGGCTAGATAATGAGAATAGAGAATGAGACAAATTGAAATCATTTTTATTTTGAACGTACACCATCAAACAGTGAAGTAATCGCCATACTACGTTTGTATGAAAGAATGAGTGACTAGTGTACCCTTAAGTATATTTCATTAAAAACAAGATTATTTAAAACACTAAGTACTTATTTATGAAATGTTATCCCTTTATTAGAAAATTTGCAAGTTGTGGAAGAATTTCCGCAGTTGGATATGCTTCAAAACATCATTTTTATGTCTCTGCGTCCGAAACAAAACTGGTGACCGAAACAAACGCTCTTCGCGCGTTTGTGGCCTACGAGTCACATTTGCGGCGACAAGGTCACGCGCTTTTACGACTTCTATTGCTTTATTATTTAGATTTCTGTGATGTTAACGATATCAAAAATCTCATTAAAAGTTCTGCTGACAGGTATAAAGGAAATTTGCCTGTATTTAGTCGGGGCTTGCGTTTTATAAGCGAGTAAGCGAAGCTTTCTTTAATAGAGTAGCTTTTGTTGTAAAGCCTAACTTACTCAGCAGATCCGGACAGTCAATATAGCCATTTGCCAATTTAAGACGAGTACCCGGATGACCGAGCTTTGCTCGTTTTTTTTTTTGAAATTACATTTCGATACAAATTACATACTGATGAAACGTAAATAATATTTTTGATGTCATTGATCTTATTAAAAATCATGAGTGCAATTAGTTTAATTAAAATTTTCGTATTTTTAAAAACTACAAAAAAAAGGGCTCGATATAATAGATTTTCGCAAAAAAAGGGAACTTGAAAAAAAGAAAAAAAAACCAGACTGAAGACGGGACGCGAACCAAGGCACTACGATTTTGCGATCGCTCGATATACACTTGAGCTATTACGATCATTAACACAGTGTCAAAATTTACCTTCTTATATTGTAGCAGTTTTTCATTGCCTCAAAACACGGACAAAAATTGATTTATTGCCCCCGAAACTCCCTGGATACAAAATTTTATGAAAATCGTTGGAGCCGTTTCCGAGATTCCAATTTTATATATATACAAGAATTGCTCGTTTAAAGGTATAAGATAAATCATATCTGCTATGCGCCAACGTTCGCACTAAGCCGAAATATGATATGAATATTACACCGTGAAATGTAGTCATCAGTGTAAAGTTGCGTCTTAAATTGAAGAAAAAGTAGAAAATAAAATGCTTTTGTACTTGTTGCTCAATTGTATCTATATAAATGTATAATTTGAGTATCAAAGGGTTCCACACTTGCGAGGCGTACAAAACAGTGACAGTGACTGCATACAAAAGCGCAACAAAGTATCATATGTTTTAACACTCACTGTCCGGTTTTTAGACAATAGTAAGACAATATCAATGACCTATATATAATGCACAGGAAAACGAAAGAGTTAATATTATAAAAAATCGGTGGAAAATCTCAAAACAAATACAAGTGCTCTATTGGCTTTTTAATAATATTGTCAAAGTGTGCATGAAAGACTAATTTAGAATGGAAAATCACACCAAAATCTCTTACTGATTGTAATCTCTCTATTCTATACTAGTGTCTTGTGATTTGTAGTGAAAGACTGGGATTGGGTTTACGAGGGCGGCACTGAAAATTTCGAGAATCATGGAAGTGACACAACATTACTATTTAAAAATGTATTTATTGCTTTTCGAAGTATTCGCGAAATATGACATATTTTACCAATCATTGAAGCAACCATTCCATACGGAAGGCAATACTTCTCATAAAATCTCTTCAGCAATTTATTCTTTATTTTAGGGAAAGTATAGAAATCATTAGGGCTTAGGTCGGGACTGTGCGATGGATGGTCTAATAATTCTATGTTTCTTGCTCTAAAACTCTTTTTTTTTGTGTGCGATGTGAGAACTCGCATTGTCGTGATTGATGATGCGGCGGTTGCAGTTCTCTTTACGGAGTTCAGAAACGACCTGTGGCAAACAAATGCTAGCATACCATTCTGCATTAACCGTTCTTTGTCCCTCAAGAGGAATAGTCGTAACATGGCCGGTTTTGGAGACAAACGTGGCCACCATTTTTTTTGCAACACTCCGTGTACGAACAATTTTTGTTGGCTTTAACTCATTTTCGAACACCCAAACTCGTGACTGGTTTTTTGTTTCGGGTTCGTACGCGTATATTCGTCAGGATTCGTCACCTGTTACGATGTTGTATACAGCATTTGAGGATCCTGCGTGGAATCTTTCGAGAGTTCTGATGCACCAAGTAACGCGAGTCGCTTTTTGCTCTTCACAGAGCGAATGCGGTATCCATCGGGAAAACAACTTTTTTTACATCTAATTGTTCATGCAAGATTATTTGTATTTGACTCATGCCAATGTCTAAAGTTGCCTGAATTTCGCTTTATGTCACATGTCGATCTTCCTCAATCAGCTTACGCACAGCATCAACGTTTTCTTGGGTGACTGCAGTTTTTGGACGACCTTGACGGGAATCATCACTGAGCTTGACACGTCCACGTTGAAATTCAGCAAACCAATGATCACCAAATGCAAAATACGACACGAAATAAAATAAAAACGAATCAAACCAAGTTTGACAAAACCTTGTGACAAGACCGAGAATCTTTTTTTAAATAAATAAATGGTATTCGATTTTTAAAACCAAGGAGAGTTCAATTAAAAAGATTTTAATATGACAGGAACAGTGGAAATATTCCATTCCAGTTACTTTTAGTGCAGCCTAGTACGCGTAAAGGTAACGATAGAAAATGAAAAAAAAAATGAAAAATATTTTATTAACAGAAAAATATGTACAAAAGGTAATATCTGTTGGTTTCCTCACTAGGCAAGCCTGTATCGAGGAAACCTGAGACCAAAGTTCACATGGCATTATTTTATACATCTTATCAGACAATAATATACCTACTTAATATACCTACACAAAATAGCAATAAAAGAACTGCATTATGCTAAAAATCTAAAAACATAAAAAAAAAGAAAGGAACCTTTAACTACCAAGCCAAGTTTTATATAACTGCAATGTATTAACTATATATTATGTATTTACAATGTATTAACTATATATTATGTATCTACATTTAAAAAGAAAAAGAAAATGAAATTAAAACAACAACAATATTTACCTAAATGATAGAACACTTAAACACATTCAAGTCAAGTTTGTTGTGTGAACAATATCTTTCAAGTTCATTGAGATCATGCTGCACATGATCTCAATGACCAAGACAGTCAAAGTTTTTGTGATGTAACATAAAATTTTCATATTATCTGCATAGATAATTATTTCGGAGTAAGTGAAACAGGAGCCTATATCATTTATAAAAACCGCTAAAAGTAGTGGACCTAATAGCGATTCCAGCGGTATTCCTAAAGAGAACTGCAGTTGCTGACGTATAACCACTGATGACACAGATAATCTTACTGATGGTGGCATCCTTAATGCAACCTTAGAGTACACATAATGCTGCTTATGTACGCTAAGGATGCAATGTATTAATCGCTAAAACTTATGTCTTCTGAACGTCAAGTCAAATAACGTCAGTACTTGTCGTGCTTCCCGAGGGACAGGGGTGAAACAACGAGCTACTATTGAGTATTTACTTGACAAAAAAACCCAATAGAAAAATAACTAAATTTTGGCCCGATCCGGGATATAAAATCGGGACCAAATAATCAGCAGTCCAGCTTACATCCAATAAACCAAAAGGCAAACAATCGTACTTACTACCCGTTTATTTCAAGTTTGCTGTCGTCGACCGTTATGATATCACAGCTGACGGTACCGTAGACAAAAAAAAATTATCATAGTAAGTGATGAAATATGGTTCTTAATTTCCGTTATATCACATGGCCTTAAATAAACACTAGATTGATTTCTCAGACTAGTTACGCTTAATTTATCCGCACTATTATGTGATATTCTGTCTTTAATGGAATAGTTGAAATGCTGATTAAATTTTGTAGCTATGTAGTTCAATGGGATTTAGTATATTTTGATTATTGACTGTGAGTCTATCAATCAGATATGGATGTGTCTGACTATTTTCTTTTATTAGGTTCCAAGTGGCTTTAGTTTTAATTTTTGAGTTAAGTACGTATTTGTGATTCATCTGCTTTTGTGCCAGTAAAATAGTTTTTTTAGGATATTTCTATAAAGTGTATATTTATTTTTGTTCTCGTGAGTTTTATTTTTATAATATTTATAGCGAAGTGCACGTTTGGTTCTACAGGAAGTTTTTATACCGGTTGTAAGCCATTTTAATTTTTGATCAAAATTATTTACTTTGACTCTATTTACGGGAAAGCACAGCCTATAAATTAGTATAAACGTGTCATAAAATTGTGTAAATGCTTTTTCTATGTTATCCTCCTCATATACGTCCAAGAATGATAATGATTTTAAGTGATTGCAGAAACTACTAATATTACTTTCCGTGTATTGTCTTCTAAATATATAATAATGTCCAGGAGATTTTGTTGTATCGTTTAATAAAAATCTTAATGTTTGCCCCGTGTGATCTGATAGACCTAATTCATGGACTTTTCCGATAGCTCCTTTTATATTACTTGCCATTTGGTCTATACATGTAGTCTCGTTGTTTCCGTTATATGCAGTTGAAATCCATAGCTTATTAATAAACTTCTTAATCTATTAGATTTATTATTCAACATTAACATGTTTACGTTAAAATCTCTAGCAATTATAATTTTTTTGTTTATTTTTTCACGTAGCTTATGTAATAAAGCATCAAGTTTAGTAAAAAATATACTTATTTCCGAGTTTGGTGTTCTATAAATACAAATAATAATACATTTTTGTTCAGTCAATTCTATACCGCAACATTCAAACTCAATTTCCTTTGAAAACGGTTGTAAAAAATCTAAGATGCGATACTTGAAATTATGTTTTACAAGAATACGCACACCACCACGTTTTGATTGTTTTCTTGAGAAATTGGCAGCCAGTTTAAAGTTTTTTAAAAATTACGTTTTCTTCATCTCCATTTTTTTACGAATGTTTCTGTTAGACAAATCACGTCTATTGGTTCTTCAGAGTAATTAAATTCTGCGATGCACTTTCAAGTAAGTCTAATTTTCCTAGTAATCCTGCTATGTTTTGGTGAAATACTGGCATGTAGGAATTTCCTATTTTATGTATTTTATCATTTATTAAATTACTGTTTCTACAGATGTCTAATGCCTTAATTTCGAAATAAACTATTTTTTTCTATGATTGGAAAATAAAATGGGATAGTTCCTTTTTTGAACTTTCCTTAATGTCACTCATACTCTCTATTCTATCTAATTTAACCCAAAATTTTTCATTTAAAATATTATGTTTTGTTTTGTTTTTATATTTGCGAAATAGTAAGGAATTGTACCTTTCTTATGTACTTTATTAATTAATTCAGAACATTTAATTAGTGTTGAACGCTGTTTAATAATATTTTTTAGTTGGGAATAGTCTAAAAATTGTTGATCATAATTTATACAATCAATTATATAGTTAATTCTTTTACAAGTGTTGAAATAGATTTTTATAATAGAAATTTTCTTTTATAAAATAACAGTTTTTATATTGACTACATACTTTTATAATATTGGAATTTATCATCCCTGTATTTAAATATCTACTATTTAAAACATTTAAAATAATTACAGTATGTTTTCTTAGTTGTTTTAATGTTATGTATAATTCTGACGAAACAGTTAGAGGATTTTTATCGTTTTCACCAACACAAATAATAATTTTATCTGACAGACCATAGTCTTGATATATTGTACTTCTCAAAGTGTAAATCGAGCCTTTCTTTATTTTTGGTACAAAACAAATAAATAGATTGTAAATATAAAGACTGAATTATTTGGTACCTCTCGTCTTTTGTTGATTAACTGGACGTGATTCAAAGATTTTACACTGCTAAAACTCATTGGGCCATGCCGCAAAGGAGAAATTCGATCTTTTAGATTCTCTTTTAGAGTTCGACTATAGATGACGAGGGGTACACACCGCTTCCCATTCCGCGGCATTCCCAATCATAATTTCTCCATGCTGGGTGTGCAGTTTACACAGCGCTCAGTGTGCAAAGCACTCCTCTCCCTGGGCATCAACAAATCGAGTGGGCCTGATGGAGTCTCACCTTATTGTGCTGAAGACGCATTCCAACGCGTCTTTTCTGGTACTCCTCCTCCCTAGGCGTAATCCTGAACTTATGGAAAACATCTTTAGTGCACTCGATCCCTAAAAAAAACGACTGCTCAGACCCGCCCAACTACATACAGGCTTATCGCCATCGCCATGAAAACTGCCAGCTCATAAGGTTACTTGAGGACTACCAGCTGATTAGTGACCGTCAAAAACGTTCATTTATCAGTTGGCAGTTACTAATTAGTTGGTTTTATTAGATCTAATCTTCTAATTTTTCTGACTCATAGATGAGCGGAAGCAGTCCAAGTGTAGTAGTAGCCTACTTTGGTTATAGCGATTGCTTCCGATGGGCGCTTCTTTAGCAGCTTCCATCCTATAGGCTTCCCGAGAAATTGTGCAATTAGATAATTATTTTTCTTGCAGATCGAAGCATCAAGATCGCAGTAGGCGGTGTGAGCGGTGCCACCGCACCTGGCGCCGTCATCGGGATGGGGGCGAAATAAACCGAAATGCTACCACCGGGCACCGTTCACCAATTCACTCACTCTTATCACTAACATTCCGTTTTATTGATGCTAATTAGGAAGTCAAAGCACGATTATTTTGTTGCTTACAAGCCAGTAAGTGACTCATCGGAAAGGACTTACTGACCTCTTTCTTGATGCAATTGTGTTGATGCAAACGAGTGTTTGACGTATACATGAATGATTGTCGAGGTCAAGGGTACGATAATGGTGCGAACATAAGGTGTTCAAACCAGAATTCGCCTCAATATTCTCGGGCATATTTCAATCCCTGTGGTTAGAGTTATTAGGACTTAATTTGCTCATATTCGCGTAATAAAATAAAACGATGTGTCCTACCCAGTCTGAAGAGCACCTCCCAATCACTACTTGCATTCACTACCCCCGTATCTACCACCCCCCAGTACCACCACACTAGGGGTGACATACCATTCTAGATAATGCGATACGTGTTTCGCCTATACACGAAGCATCCACAGGTGAAGTAGTCTCTGCTGTGGCTGAAGGCTAAGTGATACAACTCGCTGCTCAACGAGTTGTATAAATAGCAGCGTGTGGAGTGCGGAGAGAGTCCTAGGAGTGGTGGTGATGGGATTAGTGGTGACGAAGATAGTGTCAGCCTCCGTAGAGTCTACTTTATCAGAGGATGCCTCGTGTAGAGGCGACAGGGAGACACATGTTGTATTATCAAGGGTGGTGTTGTTCCTAGTGTGGTGGTGCTGGGAGGGGTGGTGCTGGGAGTAGTGGTACTGAGAGTAGTGGTGACGGGGATAGTGCACGCATACGAGAGAGGGAGGGAGGTGGGTGCCCTTGAGACTGGGCAGGACATATCATTGTATTTTATTACGCGGAAATGAGCAAATTAAGTTCTAACAACTTCAATATAATGGATTTCCGCAAAGTAACGCCTGATTCTTTTAATTACCGAAAAAGTTAAGTATTTGGGCGTAACAATCGACCAAAAACTAACGTGGAACTCTCACCTTAGCAACGTATGTCATACAGCTAAAATTGTCAGTCGTATGGTTGGGAACAACTGGAACTTGCGTCCCAGTATAATCCTGTGACTGTACAACAGCATAGTGAGGCCAATTATCACCTACGCTTCCATTTTCTGGTATAATAAGGCCAACCAAAAGACGACTGTGGACAGACTAAATAGTCTACAAAGGACTGCCTCTTTAATGGCAACTGGAACGATGCGATCATTGCCTGGAGATCTCAGATATCATGCGTCCACTATACACTTTTAATTAAAAGTATGTAGTGAAACTACCCTAGTTTCACTACATACTTTTTATTAAAAGTGTATGTCACTACACATAGCATGTATACCGCATACTGGTCTGGTGTAGACGAGCTCGAGCGGGCATGCCAGGGAGTAGGGATCATCCTATCAGAAAGAATGGTGCAATGTGTGAAAGAGTATGAATGTGTAAGCCCAAGACTGCTATGGATACGATTGAAAGTGGGCTTAAAGAAGTTGTTTGTGCTAGGGGTCTACGCCCCAGACATGTCTAAGCCCACTCATATCCGAGAGCAGTTTTGGGAAATGGTAAGGATGGTATTAATGAAATGTAAGGGAAATGAAAATGTTGTTATGCTAGGAGATTTTAATGGAAGAGTTGGGGTGAGGAGGCTTGGTTATGAAAGGATATTGGGAACGTTTGGTGATGAAAGTATAAATGAGAATGGTGAAAGCCTCCTCACTGTATGTATGGAAAAGAATCTTTTTGTGACGAACACTTTCTTTCGCCACAAGAGAATTCACAAGTACACTTGGGAAAGAGGTGATGATAGAAGCATGATAGATTTCATAATTGTGGATGAAAGATTGAGGGGCGCAGTGGTGGATACAAGGGTTTACCGGGGGTCAAACGTAGGAACGGATCATTTTTTGGTTTTATGCCGAATTAATGGTCTATTCAGGCGGTGGCGCCGTCGGTCATCTGTGTCTACCACTGCGTTACAGCGTATTAGAACAGAAAGATTACAAGATGAAGGTGAGAAAAACAAGTTTAAATGTAGACTGAAAGAAAACGTAAGTGGTTTGGATGAATTATGTATGAATGAGTTAGACTTGGAGAATGTATGGCAAAATGTTAAGAAAGGTTTAGTAGATGCAGCTACCGAAGTATGTGGTGTTAGTAAAAGAAAGAATGAAAGGAAAAATAATACGTTATGGTGGGATGATGAGATACGTACGGAAGTTGAAGCAAAGAAGAGAGCATGGCTAGATTTACTAGCAACTAAGGCTGGTAATTCTAGCGGTACGAATGATGATTTTGAAAGAAAAAAGGCAGTCTTTAGACATCTAAATAAAAGAGTAAAAGAAGTAGTTGAAAGGAAAAAGCAAGAAAGAACGGATAAGAATGATAGAAGAATATCGGATAACTTCCAGGCAAATATTAAAATGTTCTGGAAACTCGTAAGAACTGCCAGGGGATGTTCAAAACAGCCTATAATGAATGCTATAAGAGATGAGAATGGCTATATTCTGAATGATGAAGTTTTGAGTTTAAAGAGATGGAAGGAATATTTTGAAAGCATGTTTATGAGTGAGGAGACAACGTATGAACTGAATGAAATAGGAACTCCGAAAGAAGAGGAAGGAGGTAGCGAGATAAGCATAGATGAAATAATGAAAGCAATGAAAAGCATGAAAGCAGGTAAGGCTGCCGGATATGATAGAGTTTCACTCGAAATGCTAAGGGCTGGAGAGGAAGTGGTGGCAGGCCTGCTGCACACCTTGTTTAATTTATGCTGGGAACTGAAGCGGGTACCGGGAGACTGGTGCAAAGCCGTGATAGTCCCAGTATATAAGGGAAAAGGGTCGCAGCAAGACTGTAAAAACTACCGCGGTATCAGCCTTCTTAGCATCGTGGGAAAACTGTATGCCAAGGTACTAATTGAAAGGGTCATGAAAGAAACCGATGGAAAAATTTGGGATGTGCAAGCGGGATTTAGAAAGGGAATGGGATGTACAGATCAAGTCTTCTCCATGCGCATGATCGCGGAGAAGTTTTTGGCCAAAAACCAAAAGGTTTTTTTGTGCGTTCATGGACTTGGAGAAGGCCTATGACAGAGTGGATAGGAATGTGCTATGGCAAACATTGAACTCATTTGGGTTGAGCGCTGGCTTGATACAGGCATTGGAATCTTTTTTATAGGGACTCTAGTGCTTGTGTTAGGATCAACGGGGTCTACTCGGACTGGTTTGGCATCCATAAAGGTGTCAGACAAGGCTGTGTGGCTTCCCCGTGGTTGTTCAACCTATTTATGGACAGTTGTTTGCAAAATTTGAAAGTTGAAGAATGCGGATTAAGAATGGGTGAGTTAACCATCAAATGCCTTTTGTACGCCGATGATCAAGTTATTCTTGCGTCGTCGGCGGCTGAGTTGCAAATGATGGTTACATTAATGAACAGATCATTAAAAGAAAGGGGTTTGAAAGTGAACGCAAGTAAGACAAAAATTATGGTTTTTGAAAGAGATGAAAGTAAAACGATATGTGAAATAAGAATAGAAGGGGAGTTGATCGAGCAAGTAGATGGGAGATATGATAAGGATATAGAACGACGAGTGAACGCAGGAAACAGAGTAAATGGAGCCCTGCACTCTATTGTGAAGAGTCAAAATGTGTCAAAAAAGGCACGTATGGCAATTCACAATGCTGTGTTGGTCCCTACTTTAACGTATGGTAGTGAAAGTTGGGTATGGCAGAAGAAGCACGAGAGTAGAATAAACGCAGTAGAAATGCGGTCGTTAAGGAGTATGTTAGGGCTGAATCTGAATGACAGGGTGAAAAATTGTGTGATAAGAGAAGAGTGTGGTTTGCAAGATGATGTTGTGACCAGGATTAAGAAAGGAATGCTTCGGTGGTTTGGTCATGTGGAAAGAATGGATGAGGAAAGAGTGACAAAGAAAATTTATGTTGCAGAAGTGAATGGCAGAGTCGGAAAGGGACGTCCTAGGCGAAAATTTATCGTCCAAATTGGCGATTTATTGAAAACGGGCCAAATTAGGAGTACCCTTAACCGACGAGCATGCATGCGTAGGTGTATGGATGTGAAGGAGGCGAGAGAGGTATGTCAGGATCGTGCCAAATGGAAGTCTGTAGTCTCTGCCTACCCCTCTGGGTGACAGGCGTGAGTGTTTATGTTATGTTTTTTTTAAAAGTGTAGAGTCTAAGTCTAGTCTAGTCCAAAGAAGACTGGCTGAATAGACAGGTTCTCTGTGAGGTCGGTAGCCTTATATAGTACACCGATTGGTCAACAAGGGACCTCGACGTAGGCTTTGGATTTTATGGGGAATCCCCCAAATTAAACTTAGTATGAATTACGGTAGATTCACCTCTATCTTCCAGGCAGAACTTTTCGTCATACTTCAGTGTGCGGAAATCAATCTACAAAAACACGGCGCCAAACATATAATTTATATAAGCTCTGATAGTCAAGCAGCACTGCTAGCGCTAAGATCAAACTTAGTGAACTCGAAGCTAGTTGGAGACTGCGTGAATCGTCTAAACGCCTAGGGATATAGTAACAGGGTCATTTTAAGATGGGTTCCGTGCCACGTGCGTATTGTAGGTAATGAACTTGCCGACAAACTTGCACGGGAGGGCTGTACGATATATTACTTTCCTCTATGGGGAGGGCTCACAGTGCACACAATTTTGACCTGAGCCATTTTGCGGAATCTCAAAAAGCCTAGCCCGATTGACCCTTGAAATTCTTTATCACAATAAATCACTTAAGATCTGGTCCGATACACCAAGTAAAAAACATTTTAAAACCTTAATCGGGGCATCGTAAATTCGCTTCAGAAGCCCTGGGATTGAGTAAAAATAAACTGCGCATTCTGGCAAGAACCCTGACCGGACACTGGTGTTTTAAAAACACATGTCCATCCTGGTAGAAATCCCTCTGCACATCTTGACTCATTGTGGACTCTTAATGCGCAAACGTACACATCTGGGAAACTATCTAATTCGCCTAGAAGTGAAATTGCTCGCAACTAAGCAACTCCTATTCATTAAAGACGTAGGTCTTAGAAGTGAACATTAGTTATAGCAGCGACCACAATAGATCTTTTAGGTCGCAGTGATACTGGTCTTTCTAGACCTGCATAGCTGCTCGCACAAAGAAAAGCTATGCAGTCTGAATCAATGGATTTACCAAAGGTGTCGTATTGTTTGAAAATTTTGTCAGAATTTTAAAACAGTACCAAGCGTTTTCATCTGCTCTAATAAGAGATAGATCAAATTTTTAATTCAGCCCGATCCCGAAGAAAGAAAATGTTATTTGTGTACGAAGCCGTAGGTGAGAAACCAACTGATCCTAAAGAATTGTTTAAAATGAACGTTTTTTACACTGTGATTGATACAATTAAAAGTGCGTTGGTTACTTAACTTAAACTTTCAAAATTCTATGATACGTGTACATTTTATACAAAATGAAAACAATTCCTGAGTGTACAATAAGTCTGTGTTGATTTGCAAATCATTTGAAGAGATGGGCGTAATGTGATTTATCTAGTTGTAAATGGGTTCAGGAACTTATGAGCTTAATCCCATTATTTAAAGACCTTCAATCAGCAGCAGAGCCACATAAAGTTCTCAGACTTATTAAAAATAACGATTGGCGGGACATTATATTTATATATTTATTAGCTTTATTCCTCGCAAGACTTCTTTTTGGAATTATCTACCATCGGCGATTTTTCCGGACTGATACGACTTAGGGACCTTTAAGAAACGAGCTTACTCCTTTTAAATTAGTAGCTTAACCATGCGGTGAGTATAGAGAACCGGCGACCCTGTTTTATTGGATACGAGGCATTCCATCTTGGCCCTCATGGCTGACAACGCATCTGCATTTTGATTCGTAAACGAGGATAAAATGCCTATGGGCCACAGCAACCACTTACCATCAGGTGGACTGTGTGCTCGTTTGTCACCCTATCCTATTAAAAAAAAACTTTAATCACGAATAATATGTAAATAAGGAATTTTTGATTCCAGGAAAATTTACCCCACATAAAGACACATCAGATGCCATGCCCAATATAAAAGAAAATTGTTACTAAGCGTATGATATTAATGCAATTTTGTTGAACTCATTTATGTGTTTCTGCAGCATATTATATTGCCAAATTATAATCATTTAACTCCAATAGGTATAGAAACAGATAACGAGGTGTCCCTACAATTGATCCAATTTTGCTAATATTTGGCTCGGCATAGTATTAAAATATTAATGATGTTTCTAAATTGAGGTCATGTGAGCGAAGCCGCGGGTAAAAAGTTAGTAGTTGTTGATATATTTCTGTGTTTTTAAGAACTTGCGTGCGTGAATAATGATGACTAATGTTGTCTTCTTCTTGATATTGTTAGTAATGAAATTTGATAATAGTTGTAAAAATGTTTACTTTAACCACTTGATTTTTATACAAGTGCGCACAAATAGTGTTTTTCGGGAACTAACTTCGAACGTATTAGAACTGACTTCATAAAGCGCTGAATGTGATTTACACGCACATTTAAATCTATTTCGGACACTGTGCCATATGTAATAAACTTAGACGACTAGAATGCAAGTAAGCATAAATACTGAAGCACAAAAGCCTTCGATCAACAATACCAACTAGATGTCGGGTCGGCGCAAGAAATCCATCTCAGTAAATAAGAGCGCACATGAGACGTGAGCTCTTGCACGTAAGAGTGTAGCTCGCAAGGCAATAACGGGAAAAAGAACTTTATTTGTTATAACTTAAGGTTGATTTCACACTAAATGTTATTTATGTCTTTTCATAGTTTATATTCATGCGGACAGTATTTAGCTATGATTTTATACGTGACCCGCTATCTAGTTGGTATTGTTGATCGAAGACAAAAGCACACAGATAATAAGAGTAGGTACATCCGGACCCGAAAACAACATTGTTCTGCACAGATTAGGGTCTAAAATTAAACACAAAGTCGATGCTGACCAACGTTTATTACAAAATTGCTTAATATGTACAAAATTAAATGTAATATTACATTCATTCATTACTATTACAACGTTTTCACGTTTCGTGTGAACACTTGTGAATAAAAACTTTCTAGAATTCTTGGCTTCAGATGCCTGTCATGGCGGACGAATAAACGAATAAAACACGCTCACTTCAATAAGAAGTGACAATCGCAATGACAATTTGTTTTGCAAAGATTTAAATTCTTTACCCATGTTCCTGGAGAACGATCGCTACGTACTAAAACATAGCCCGCCTGTCCTTGAAAATTTGTAGAATTTATAGCGGCGCTGCCGTCGGTGAGTAGTGGCTGCGAAGTTAGCTGTTTTACAAGTAGATGAAGTTAGTTGAATAATGTACAAATTTTCTTCGCGGCATTGGTCAGAAAATTTTCAATCTACTTAATTTTTGTCAAAAAGAAACATTTAAAAATGGATAAATATTTTATTTGTGGATGTGCAAGTGGTTTAGCATCTAAGGTAGTATAGACTGAAAATTACTTTTATTGAGCGAACTTAGCGGTCGCAGCGCCTCACTTATGGTGTCCATATTTCTGGACACTATTTTCTACGGCGATCGTTCTCCTGTTCTCTAACCTTCATGTTCTTTACTTATACCGACACATTTCACAAGACTATGTGATACAAAATTGAATGATAATAATTACGCAGTAGTATAACAAGTCTATGATAATAATAATGAATGTTCAACTAATTTAGATTCATAACATTATCGATGATTCATAATTATAACGATGCCATATTATTGCAAATGTAATTTTAATAAACGTATAGTATAAAAAAAATTTAATTGGACTATGTTGTGCATAAATGCCCCAACCCATAAACTGTCCAAAATAATAACCTAGAGGCTCTTTTTTCAGTTGCTTTCCGTGTATGAAAGAATTCTGAAATATAACAAGCAACCCCAAAATCTACCTTTAGAATTCTTTAGAATACATACTGTAATAAATTATAGCTTTTGCTGTGAGAAAAATGCATTTATCTTTCAAATCTGAATAAATTTGTCTTTGTTTTTATTTCCGCTTAGTACGGTCAAATAAATTGTAGCAAAAATGAATAAGCAGATAAGTTTCAAGTGTTCCAATCTAACTTAAAATATAATCCGAAACGGTCCCCGAGACGGTCAAACGGTTTGATTCAAACCTCACGTGTTTGACCAACCCGTTTGATGTCGCTTTGAATTCGCATCAAACACAAGCGTGCAGTGTGGCTTTAAAATTCAAACAAGAGTCCTATTTTGATTTTAAAAAATGCCTTCGACTATGGATAAAGATTTTCTCGCGTTTATTGTATTAATGTCTTGCTTAAAATAATAAGAAAAACGAAAAAGAATTTCGTGCAGATTGGCGCAAATTAAGATATGGCGTTTCAAACAAAATATAAATTTCCATCAAATGAGCTTCAAACACGTAACGTTTGATCAAACCTGTCATACCATAAGCGTAAACGATCTAATTGATTTGACTCAAACCAAAATCTATGTGTTTAATCAAACCGTTTGACCGTCTCGGAGCCCCTTTACATCCTCATTAACCACCCGTGGTCCACTGCTAAGCACAGGCCTCCCCCATTGCAATGTATTTGCACTTGACAAATGGATTGCTGCCCGCAGTACCAGATGTTTTACACCTGATGCCGCTTCCCTTCACCCGTTTAGGTATCTTAATTAGACGCCAACGAGATGATTATATCGTCTCCTATCGGAACCTATTAGATCAATTTCGAAAACTCATAATCCCTTAAGACCCAAGGGACCAAACGGAGCTATGGATACTCTTACGACACAACCACGTGAAAAAAATGACTTAGTTCAATGTAAAGTATTTGACAGCTTTACCAAAAGACCCTAATCTATTATGTCTACTTCTCTTCTTAGCAAGTAGGTCCTTATTACACAAAGTATTCATGTAAAAATAAAAAGGAGGTTACTGCTCAGCAAACGAGCGACAGTCCCGCATCCTCATATGTTTTTTATATACAATAAGTGTGACAAGCGAGCACACAGTTCACCTAATGGTAAATGGGTGGTGTGGTCCATAGACATCTATCCTCGATTAAGAATAAAAAAGTGCATATGCGTTGTCACCCCTGAGGACTAAGATGTAATGCCTTTCAGTAAAAAGGATCTAAAGTCCTCTACAATCCATATGTAACACAGCATTGAGCTGCATTTCACGCTGGTATTCTGTTAGAGCATGTTTTTTATCTTATTTTTCATCATCTGTCTTTAATCTCTCAAATGAAACATTAAATTATCATATTCACACTTTTATTGCTTTGTAGAGAAGACTGTTAATATAAAAAAAAATATATGTACTATACAGATAAGAACGATTAGCTGCACAAACAAACACTGCATAAATTTTTGACACTAACGTTTTCGTATCGTCGTCGACTAAAAATTGCATGGAAATATGAAAAGCACCCCTGGCGGACGTAAATGGCACTAAATTTTGTAATACAAAGAGTCTCAATTACGATACGAATTCGACACTATAGTAAATTCACGCTCAGGGGACACTGTCGCATGAAAACATATTTTTGTACGTGTGAGTTGACTTTATTTTTACATTCAAATAAAAATCAAAAATAAACAAGCAAGCAATTACAGTGCTTAAAAGCAACATATTCACAGCTTTACATAAACACATATTTTGTAATTATAATCCTAAAATAACAAAGCACTTTAAATTATAACGTCAAAATAACAACTGGCGCTAACAGTGTGGTTTTACGTATTAGGTTAGGTATTTTTAAAGAATATAACCATTTCTTTGAATTAAATTAAATTATAATTAAAAAGGTTAAATTATACTATAAAAAAAACACTATTTACTTCCAATGCAACTAAGCTCAAAACGCCTGTCCTTTTTTTTTTTTCAAAAAACGTTACCCCTACACTAAGATTTTCTCTTGTATCGTGGGGGCAGTTTACAAACATAAATTGCACAAGGACAAACATCCAGACCCGGAACAACTATATGTAGGCCATACAAATACTTGTTCCGTATATATGGCGTATATATGGCTCATTGCTAAGCCACTGCGCCACGGAGTCGTCAATCGGAGTCGGAGCCTTTGGAAATGTACTAGGTTTGTCGAATGGATTCGAACCTGCGACTTGGGTCTTCGTGGTAAATTCCATTTTATTTTCCTCCATTATTAATTGAAATAACATTAGAAAATTCCACTCACAAAAATACACATTTATAATATGTACTAAAATATAAAACATTTCCTTTTTGTGAGTTTTTTTTTATTTTTCATCAGTAAGGACTAATGATTTTCCGCTCACCAGGTGTCGTCACATTGGAGTGAGGTGAAGTTATTTTTATACACAATGCCATTAAATTTAAAAGTTAATTGTAAGTAAAAGTTTTTCAGTTTCAAACATTAATACACAAACCTCATTGGTTTCCTCTTTAATTTTTTGAATATTTTTACTAGTTTTTAATACTTTTAGGAACACTCGTAGTTTAGTTTATTCATTTGTAAACTAATTAATATAAAATATAACTAATATTATAGAAAAAAAAAAACAAACCCTTACATTATTAGACGGGCCGAATATTCGTATTCGGCCAAATATTCGGCTAAATCACCGAACATTCGTTAAAGTGGTACTCAAGGTGTCCACTGTATTGAAATCTACGAATTGAGTAATGCCATGTTTTTCATAATTTTTCTGTTGAAAGTATATTTTATTTATGGGTTAAATCTACTTGCATAGTGTTATGTGATAACACAACGAAATACTTTTTATCTCACAAAAATAGACAAAACATAAGCATGTGCCGACAATTTGCTCAGTACTAGATGATGCAATAACATGTCAGGTGTGAAGGAGCTAGGGGAGCAGGGTCCGGCGCTAATATAATAACAAGTGTCGACATAAAGTGGTCAGGTCCCGAGATGATCCTGCCGAATAATGTTCGTTAGAATATTAGGTTCGGTAAAAATTATACCGAAATTTCGGCCGAATATTCGTATCCAGTTAAATCCATATTCGGCCCATCTCTATACATTATTCTAACAAATTAACTTCCCCGTTATGAGATCTGACAAATATTTCACCTCGTTCCAAAGTGGCGCCAGATGGCAGAAAAAGTCGTGGATGCTCTCATTTTTGCTTGTAAAACGTCGACGTTGGTTGATGAACATTTCATTTTGCATAATAAAACTCTTCAAAATAATTATGCATTTATTTTCAAATCCCCTCTCTCTCTCCCTTCTTATAATTAGTAAATATTCTACATAAGACTAATTATACAACGTATTTCTTAATTACAAAGGCAGTCAACGTGCACATTTTTATCTGAAACAATGCAAAGTAAAAATTTAATTAAAATACAATCCCCCATCAATAGCCTACGCACACTTTCCTGCAGGTCACAGGCCTCTACATAGAATACTATAATACATACATAATAGAATGGGGGTGTGGGCGGAACCCGTGCCCCCACTAAAATGTCACGAACACGTCAATTCACACGTATAAATGTCAACACGAAATGTGTTTTGACGTTAGAGTCGTGTCCAAATTTCGCATACAAATTATTTAGAAAATGCCAAACTGCACGCTATTTACAAATATGTATTAAAATCCGTCTGTCAACACAGCGAATCGGGTTTGTAGTAGTTATAATACGACGTAATTGCTTGTATGGCTCCCGCGATGTCGAACCTCGTACAAAATAAGGTTGACAGCCATTTTATTGTGTATTATAGTATTCTATGGACCTCTCCCATAATAGGTCTTCATATTTTGTAGGTAGCCTGCCTACATTTGTCTTACCCATAGATTAATCATATTATTATAAAACATTTACAAATCTATTTCAACTTTATAAAACTATTATATTTGTAAAAGACATTTTATTCTACATAATATATAACACTTCATATTATATAGACGCCCAAGTTTTCAATTTTAATGTAATAAATAATTCAAAAGAATATTTTCTTTTGAGTTGAGTAAAGAATCATGTCGTCTTGACTTGAAAATTTCCTGAAAATTATAAAATTGCATATTTTTTTCTTATTTCGTATCGCATAATTGAATTTTCAAATACAGCCAGGAAAAAAGTTATGTTACTGCGTTTATCATTCTTAATAGACTTTTGGAGACAAAACGTGTTTTACAATGACTCAAAGGCCCAGAAGCCATGCCAAAATATATTAAAAACGTGTTTTACACGTGGATTGTTATGAATGGAATGATAATTCTATTTGATATAATTATTTTTTTTATTTATTCAATTTGTTAATTTTTCTGTTTATTTTAACAGTGGAATGTAATATTGATCATATTTACAATAAAAAATTGCCCAAAAAGGTAACCGAGATAATAAGAAACACTGTTTACTTTTTTTTCACTCGACCCCGCCATATCCTTCTAACCTAACCTGTCCAAGTCGGGATGCCCCAACTCGATCTTACACTCAATATAACATCAAAATATTAACTTTTATAGTTATTTCTATTTTCTTGAGCGTTTATGATAACATTTAAAGTCAGAAAACCATATAAAAGCTTTAAGTGAGATAAAAAATTATTAAACAAACATTTTTCAATGTTTTTTAAATGTTCGTTGTTTTGTGTAGATTAAGAAAAAATATATATCTTCGTTTAATGCTTTGCAAAAAAGTTATAAACGATTATATTCGAAGAAGTGCGTTTATGATCACATTTAAAGTCATAAAACCATATGAAATCTTCAGGTGATATATTTTCCGTATTTTTTTTTCATAAACCCGCTATAAAAACGAAGATTTTTTTTAAATTCATCGAAATCGGATGATTTTTGGATTTTCAAGGGCCAAAAAACGAGGAGACCGCGGAAGTATAAAATTACAATTAATAATCACTTCTGCATCGAAAAATGCAGGGATTACGGAATTGACAAATTTAGCTATTTTTTACTACAGAATTAAATTGGGTGTAGGTATAATTACTTATTTTAACTTGTTGGATAATATGGAATGTACTTATGTATCGAAAAACCCCGGGATTTTGGAATCAACAAGTTTACTGTTTTTATTATAGAATGCCTATAAAATAATAATGTGTATAAAAAATGAGAAATAATAACTTCGTCTTAATTTTTTTTAATTAACATCCACTATCTACTATTCCTCTTACACATAACATACTCGTAAATTGAAGGGGAGCTTAAAATTAACTTCAAGTAAACACACATTAATAATTATGTAATCACCCTTTTTTTTAACAAACCACATGCTATAGACGACGTTTTCTCACCATGATACAAACTATTTTCGCGTTCCCGTATCTTCTGAAATCCCGGGATTTATATTTAAAATAAATATTGTTACGCGCTCAAGTCGACGATACACTAGCGCCATCTAGTGTCAGGAACTAGAGCGAGGGGAGCATTGAGAAAATGACATCACAAATCACTCAACCGACAGCGCCATCCGAAGAACTAAGTTTCTAGAAAATCTATACTCGCACACTCGTCCCTTTGCGCGCATTTACTTGAATATTCCGGATGCTTCTTTGCCAATTTAAATAAATAGGCGCTGCAAGATGCGATCGAGGCAGTTTGAAGTGGCGAAACAAGCGAAGCTTCGGAGCGGAATAAAGTGAATTAGTGTATTTAATTATTAGTGTTTTAAGTTTTAATTTGTGTAACGTAAATTAAAGTGTTAATTTAGGTAATTTTATCGGCAATTTTTATTGTCACGAACCTCAAGCTCATAACAATATGTTATAAGAAGACGTTTCCATAATTTCTTAGCCAAAAATTAATTTTAGGTTAATATGCATCCGATTATCCGTATATAAGAAAGTTTGGATTTTTTATCTCTACTTACTACAGCTAGAGATGAGCAAGATATGTACCGGGGTCTAGTCGCGGCGCTTTTTCCCGTGTGCATCGTGCCTGTCGTGGTGGTCCCTCTTGCGACCGGTCTTGTCGGCCCGCTTGGCCTCGCTCAAGAATCGGTCCAGACCGAACGGATCGAAGTCGGCCTCGGCATCGCCGCCTCGAGAAGCCTGCAAAATGAACCAATCTGTTAGATGTGACAGTAACACTGAGCTCAGTAGCACTCAAGCGCTATTGATCATCATGTGATCCTAGGTGCGGATCCCGGATTGGGCCGAAAACAGTTATTGGATTTATCTGTCGAGAAATTCTCAATCTGTTGCTACAGAAACTTGAAACCTCCAAAGTTGGCAGTGTATCCCCCCCCCCATGCCTTGGAAATAATGGTGGGTCAGGATTGTGCCAAATCGAAGTCTGTAGTAACCGCGTAACTCTCTGGATGACAAGCATGAGAGTAAGTATGTATCATGCATTTATCTAAATATAAAATTTAGAGCCCTTAATGCTTTCTTATATTTACGCGAACACTTTTACATACTTTTACACATTTAAACAATACTAGTTTTTACGGATTTTATCGCGTATTAAAAAGTTAAGTAACTTTTTAAATATCCGACGTTTCGAACACTTTACAGCACCCATGGTCACCATGTACCGGACCGTGGTAAACTCCGTAAAAACTAGTATTATTTAGAGCCCTTTCTGAGAAACCAATTACATGAATGTAAATGTACATGTATACAATTATTTAAGTATAACGATTATAGTCACCGACCACACAAGGAATATTTCTTTTTTTTAAGCCACTTGACCAATTTACATGGTAGAGCCATGCTGCAGCTATATTAGCAGTATAATTGTACCACGAATGGGTCGGCTCGACCGTGGAAGGATCACACTTTCACAGAATACCAGCGTAAAATAGCGGCTTAACAGTGCTGTGTTGTGTACGGTGAGCGTAGGAAACCGGAGACCCTTTTTCTTAGAAATGAGAATTTGTAATCGAAGATAGATGTAGATGTCTTTTGATTGTCTGTGTGCTTGTTTGTCACCCTTGTCCAATTAAAAAAAAATCAGTATATGCATGGGACTCCCAAGAATCTCTCAGCCTCAATAAAACCTAGAATATGAATCCTCATTGAATGGCTTATCGTTTTACCACATAACCACAAACAGAAACTGACGCAAGCTGACGCAAGCTATGTAGACATAACTAAAGACCAGCTAACTAAGCTTCAGAGACTTCTAAATACTAGTATTCGGTTCATATTTGGATTGCGCAAATTTGACCACATTTCCCAATTTCGCTCACGTCTCAAGTGGTTACCTATCCAATTTCGCTGGAACATGCATATTCTTTCTATTCTGTACTGTGTCTTATTTCACCCTTCTACTCCTCCTTATCTTAAGGAGAAATTTAGTTTTGTTGGGCTTCCAGGGGAACCTTTACGCTCTTCAAGAAAACTCTTTTTAAGGGTACCAACTCACAATACATCTTTCTTTAATAAATCTTTTACTGTACAGACTATTAAGCTCTGGAATGCCCTACCTTTGTATTTACGCGAAGCTCAGACTATTGTAGTCTTTAAGCGACTTCTTAAAGAGCATTACTTGTCTCAATCATTCGAAAATCATTAGGATAAATTATGTGATTATGTAGTTTTGTATTTATTTGTTTATGTTATTGTTAGTGGTATATATTTGAGGATATATGTATGTACATATGTGGATATATATATATATATATATATATATATATATATATATATGTATATATATATATATGTGTGTGTGTGTATGTTTATGTATATACGTATGTATATGTGTATCATTTTTTTTAATTTATTAGTTATTTATATGTTATTTTATTGCATGTATTGATATTATATTAGGTATATTTATATTGCACCACCTACCTAGTACTCACTGTTTTATTCCTTGACACCTTTGGTTGCCTGGAAGAGATTGCTATGTAGCGATAAGGCCGCCAAATTGTACATGTAATCTGCTCTCTGTTATGTTCTTTGTAAATTCGTTTGTGGTGTGCTATAAAGTATATTCATTCATTCATTCATTCAGAAAGGAAATACTTACCTATTCTATTCTTAAAACATTAACTGAAGGAACTTCACCAATATCCTAAGGTCAAAAACCCTTTTATACATGAATTAAATACATGATTATTCAGGCAAGGGAACACAATATTGGTGCGTACAAGGGTACTATGTTAAGGGACTGTGTTCGCGGAAGTGAAAATATACGAAAGAATCAAAACAAAAACTAACAGGCTCTTCTCTAGAAGGCGGTGCATCCTTCTCAAACTGTACGGGTCCTGAACGTGTGTTGGTGCTACTCGTGCCAGCAAACTCCTTGTCTGCTACAAACCTGTAAGGTCAACAAAGTCTGATAAATACATAACCTAGTGTCATTCTATCAGACAAAAAGAAAAAGCCTATATCATATATCTAGTGTGTAATATGCAATCATCCATTGCAATCTATAAGTTTCTCCCTCATACATTGCCTCATAGGGAGATTTTGCTTTAGTTGGCACGCTTGGCAAGCGGGTTGGCAACCGAAAGTTTTTGATGCTGCTGCCAATCTCCTGTTACATTTTCCGACGGTCATCTTTTACGACACCCTTATGGGGTAGTAGATATTTTTTAAGTTGTAGAGCCACGCTACAGTTATACTATAGTGTAATCAAATACCATATAGTATTGCTTATTTCGTAAGTGTAAGCCCAACTCCATCTAATTACCATCATTGTACCTATCTTAAAAAAAGCATGAATGGGTCAGCTTGACCGGGGCAGGACAACGCTCTCACAGAATACCAGCGTAATGAACCGGAGACTCTTTTTACTGGAATCGAGGCATTCCATCTTAGTCTTCAGGGGTGTGACAGCGCAACTGCATTTTGATTCTTAATCGAGGATAAATGTAGATGTCTATGGGCCACAGTATCCACTTACTATCAGGTGGACTGTGTGCTCGTTTGTCACCCAATGTTATAAAAAAATATACTTACACTGCCACTACACGGTTATACGAGTATACAGTAGGGGCACACTATGTAGTATAGTATGGTTATACCTCAGAGCTAATGTTGGTTAATATAGTGCATAGCGCCATATTATAGCGCGCTATCTCTTCATAACACATAGCCTGTACTATGTAACTAGTCGCCATGACGTTATTGCGCTATGGCGCTTGGGCGCTATTAAGTATTAATTTTTAATATCTAGCAGCAACTAGTTCTAGCAGCAGCGCTGTTGGGAGAGGACGTGTGACGCAAATTTCATGTAGTAGCACGCTATTCATCGCGCGCGACCTAATTTAGTGTTAGACGTTGTTTAGTTAGTGTATACTGTATATTTATAAGTGATCGAAGGACACAGTTGTCTGCTATAAAAGAAGCCTAACAAATGTTTTTAAATGTAAACAATATATAGATACAAAAGTGTATATAATAGTGTATGTAAGTAATTGATTTTTATAAATACAATCAATAAACATTTAAATACAGTTATTTGATTTATAATTTATATTAAGATTAAAATAACGTTTCATCAATCTCAATTATAATATCAATTATAATAAAAAATGAATTATTTTATTTCGTTTTAAAAAGTCCATGCCTTAAAAATATTTTTAGGATTATAGAAAGTTGTAAACCTGAAAGTATGAAAAAGCGTTCATTGGTTTTTCTTTACAGCTTTATTTTATTTTAATCTAAAATGCGACTTATTACGAAGCAATGTTCTTATATAGCACGCGGTCTATCCAATGAACGACATGTAATGTACCGTGCTACGACATATAACGTGCTACACAACTTAACGCGCTTGCCGGTCTCCCACACGCTTTCTTATAAATAGCGCGCAATAACATAGCGTATTATATAGCGCAATATATAGCGCGCTAGGAATTTATAGTTTATAGTCTGTAGCGTGCTATTGATTTGTAGCTGTTTTGAACAACTTTACCCAGAGCCATCACGGGTTATTATTATCCTCTGATCCACTTCTAAACATGGATTGTCTCATAGGGAAGATTTTGTAGTGTACTTAGAAGGCAGGCTGGCAGCTGCAGTTTTTGTTATTTCCAGTTCTTATCGGGGTTGTTATGATTGAATATGCTGCTGCCCATATTCTGTTGTTGTTCTTGCATCGCCACTACACGTGGCCACTATTTCCTACTATTATATTCTTAACAAAATAACTGTAAAAACATAAAATATAAAGCAACTTTGCAATTCACTTAAGACCAATTCCGCCCCCCCTCCCTCCATTTTCGCAAGTATCTTAAAAAATTGGTCTAAAATTATAATATTCCTACGAGTATAATGATCTAAACATCAAAATATGTGTGCATTCAGATTATCACCATTTTCAAATGTAAATAGTGTACGTTATTTTTTAGTCAAAGTATTCAAAAAGAACCCCCTATTGCTATACCAACATAATCAACACAGCTTATGTGGTAGGGCAATAATAATTCTATCGCAAATATGTAAGTAGTCATGTACAATCAGATGAATACGACTTAGGGACTTTCAAGAAAAGAGCGTACTCCCTTCTAAAAGTCCAGCAATGCACCTACAATTCTACTGTTGTTGCAGTTGATCATGGGCGGCGATAGTCACTTACCATCAGGTGAGCCGCATGCTCATTTGTCTCCACTTCTATAAAAAAAATCAAAGTTAAATAAAAATGTTAAAAATCAGATTTACAAACCTCCTAGTGTTAGCAATGGCATCAATATCGCCACCATAGTTGTCTTTGTCGGCGTTCCTGGTGGGCCTGTAGATGTGCGCGCCCACTGAATCCTGGTTTCGCCACGGCTTGTCATAAACGTTGTACGCTTCATCGTCCCCATAGCCTGGAAAACGTTATACTAATGATGCCGCAATATTTGTCTTTCATAATATATTAATATATAACGGATTAATAAACTGAAGTGGCAATGGGCCGACCACACAGCTCAAAGAACGGATAACAGATGGGGAAAAAAGGTTCTCGAGTGGCAGCCTCATACCAGCAGGCGAAGTGTAGGGTGTCCCCCTATTAGATGGAATGAGGTCCTCGACCATGCTTGGGGGGGGGGGCTGTGTTCAGCAGTGGACTTGTGAAGGGCTGTAAAGTTGATGATGACCACGGCGCTATTCCGTCAAAATTCAAGCGGTCGGATTCGACCACCCGCAGTACTAGTATAAGTCGCGACCTCCGGAGCTTACAGGTTAAACTTATATTTAGAGACTACTTTTCTATGAAGAAGGTTGGCATTATAGAATCAATATGAAATTTTCTATCCTCTAGTGCAATATAAAATCAAGTTATTCTATGGATATTTATTTATATATTTATTTATAATCTACATTCACATCGTACGCCATTTTCGCGTGAATGTTATTGTGTTGATTTTAGATTTTTCTAGTGTTTTAGTATAGTGTTTTATTATAAAATTGTAAGGAAAGTTTTTGTGTGAATATAATTTATCTTTTTACGTAAATAATTTCGAGTAATATACACTCACCGGCACGGAAACTTGGCCAAGCAGTTATCTCGCGATAGCAAAAGCTTTAAGTGTTTCTGATGAATGTTTGTTATGCAAGTATGTGAAAAAATGTTTACCCTCAAGTTCAAGAGGGTAATTCATTATGTTTAAGTGCACCATGACGAATTCTTTAATTTTTAGTTGAATTGGGTCATTTGAGTGACTAAGTTCACATTTTAAATTTGTGTGTTGTGAAAAGTTTACTGTAAGGTTATTCAATTATTGTGATCTTGTGTCTTAATTAAATAACTAAAGGTGCTTTAAAGCCAATAAAAATGCCATTAACACCAGCACAAGTTGCACAAGCAGTAGCATTAATTGACCAAGGGCTGACATAGCGTGAAGTTGCTATTGTGCTTAACGTACCACGGTCCTCAATGCAGTATTCACTGAAACGATACCAGGAGACAGGCCGCTACACCCGCAGGCCAGGCAGTGGGGGCGTAAGGTGCACATCGGCCCGGGACGATCGTTTTATTGTTATGGAGATTTTGAGAAACCGCTACCTGACCGCTGTTGAGATACGCCAGCGGCACCAAATCGCAAGAGGCGTTAATGTTAGTGAGCGTACGTTGAGAAGACGAATGGAGGAAGTGAATTTAAAAGCTCGTAGACCAGCACGAGGTCCAGAACTTCTCAGACAGCACCGAGTAGCCCGACTTCAGTTCGCAAGAGAACATGTCAATTGGACCCACGAGCAATGGGCTAGAGTGTTGTTCACAGATGAGTGTCGAATAGCTTTACGTGCTCCAGACGGTCGAGAACGAGTGTGGAGAAAAAGAGGAGAGAGGTTTCTACCCATTACCACCACCCAAACTGTGAGTTTCCATGGAGGCTCAATAATGGTATGGGGAGGTGTAAGTTCCGACGCACGTACAGAGTTGGTCATCATCGATAATCGGCTTACAGCTACTCGATACATCGAGGAAGTTCTTCAGGAGCACGTAATGCCTTATTCGGGATTCATTGGACACAACCAATTCCTCCTCATGCACGATAATGCACGCCCGCACGTCGCACATTGTGTAGAGGAATATCTGGAAGAGGTTGGAATACAAAAATTACAGTGGCCAGCTCGTAGCCCGGACTTAAATCCAATTGAGCATGTATGGGGTATGCTCAAAAGAAAGATAAAGTCCAGCTCCAAACCGCCACAAACTCTAAATGAGCTCCGAAATGCAGCGCTGGCCGCTTGGGACAGCATACCGCAAGTTGATGTCAGAAACATCATTCAAAGCATGCCAGATCGAATGCAAGCGGTTATCAGGGCTAGAGGAGGAAACACCCGATATTAAAACTGATAGACAATAAAGAAACAGACTTAATTTTTAACTTTGTAGTGTTTTTAAAGTGACAATGGAAAGATGTTAATTTTAGTGAAAACATGTTATCTTGAAAAGAAAAATTTCGGTGAAGTAAACATTAAATTTCTATGTTCTAAAACCAATAGAGACACTTATTGAATGCATCTACCCTTAATTTACTGTTAAAAAAACGTTTCAGTGCAAATAATCAGCAAATTCATGAGTGGCCAAGTTTCCGTGCTGGTGAGTGTATATTGAAATATGTTTGATTTTCACGCTGCCGACATTCGCTTGGTATGTTTTGTTTTTGTTATCAAAATACAATAGTCTTTTAATATAATAGCCAAACTTCTTTATAGAAAAGTAGTCTGTAAATATAAGTTTTAATGGTTTTAACTGCTGCGGGTGGGTGCGGTCGCATGCGACCGCTAGGGATTTGCTGGGCGCAAGCGACCGCTAGGGATTTGCTGGGTGCATGCGACTGCATGGAATTTTTCTTGGGAGTTAAAATAAATTTATGAAAAAATAGATACATTCTAAAATTACTAACCAAGTACTAATGCCATTACAGACCTACCAGCAAATGAATTTAAGAAACACAATAGGTTGTGTTTGTTAAATTTGTAACATGTAACATTGTTTTCGAAAAAAAATTAAGATTGGTCTAATTCTGGAGGAAGAAACAGGTGAATCATGATTTTGTCTATTTTATAAAGGTATAAGCTTGGTCATTCGGGCACAGCGCGACAGTAGTAGATAGCTAAATACCAATTCTTAAAATGTCTTGCAGCCCAGATAATCTCTTAATAATATCACCTTATTTCTAACTCACCACTATCCATTCCCTTGCTGTTGTTAAACAACCGCTGATCGAACATGCCCTCGCCACTCTGGTTTGTTTTCGCCGGCATGCCCAAAGCTATCTGTTCGGATATATCGCGCTCTCTGTCCTTCACCAGTTTCGACCTAGAAAGAAATAAAACATTTATAAATGCTGAAGTGAAAGAACATAAGGAAGTATAAAATACCCGTACTCTAAATATTCGTACTATTTCTCTAATGAAGAAATCTTTGGTACAGTAGTGATCAAAATTCCACTTCGAGTCTCATATGTTGATTTTGGTGGAATACATTTTCGCACACAGTATATGGCCAAAACACTGGCTACCTTTCCTTAGTTATACTTAGCCTTTGAACGAGAATTGAAACAGCCCTCTTATCACCAGCAGCGCAGACAAATTAATACTGGATACATTTCCTTATTTCCTTTAGGAACTTCAACGCACGTGGACCCTACGGTCCGATAGTTTCTACAGCAAATGGCACAAACATTCAGAATATAATTAACCCACAAGTAACATCCACATTCTTAGAAAAGGAAAAATGCAGAAATAATTCGGTTTTTACGGAATTAAAAAAAAGGGAAAAGCAGAATTAAATTTAGTCGATTATGTAAAGGAATGTCATCAATTCTATTCTAAGATAGCACTAATGCGTAAGTGTCTACTTCATGGCTCCAGTCATATATGATAAAATACCTAAAAGTTGGAAAAAATTGCCGCTATCGATATTTAAAAAAAGGCTTCAAAGCTTCTTGATAGTCAAAGCATACACTATAGCGTAACAGAATTCTTGACTGATATAAAATTTTCTTTTGAGATTACCGACTGTATGATGTTAAGAATCTGAATTATATTTGGTTCTGTGTTGTTATTTTAATTTGTTATAGTGTAGGAGATTAGTTTATAATTCTGTATTTTTTGCATGCCTTCTGATAAAATATGGCTAAACCTATATTACCATGTATTGTACCCACATTTGCAAAAGAAAATATCTTTTATCTTTTTGTCTTTATCTTTATGAAATAATAGCGGAATCAGGAACGCACTATCTAAATAGCCTAAATTAACTAACAACAACTTGGAAGAAACATCTTATTTTGAGACACAAGCAAAATCTTCCCACAATTGTATATGTCAAAAAGGACTTCCCCCAAGGAAGTCTTTGAAATACGCAAACAGTTACAACCAAAAGTGGAAGCAGAAAGAGAAAATGGAAACATAGTGTTTATAAAATACGACAAGCTCATTGTGAAAAAGCAGAGATCTTCAACCACGAAAAAAGGAAGAGAGAGATTTCAGGATTGCCAACCACTCCATCCCAAAAAAACAAGATAAATGCCGAGAAAGTAAAGACACCCATAAGTTCAACAAAGGAAGTAATTAAACCAAGCATCTTTACATATGTAGCACGCAAAAAATCTGCCTCGATATCACAGCTGTCAAAAAACAAGTAAGGACCTTTTCCAACCGGAACCAACATACAAAAACAACAAAAAATATAACCGCAAGAAAAAATAAAGTAAATTGGCCCCCAAGCCGGCCACTCACCATGGGGGAAGCCGACCACCTCTGAATAAACACTACTTCCTTCCTGGCCGGATTACTTTTGCCTAATATTCGGCTATTCGCCCAGGAAGCCCGCAGAATATTCAGTATTCAGCGTGTGGCCGAATATACTATTTGTTGCAAGTCCAAACCCAAAAAATCTACCAACTAAACCCAATACAAAAAAAGGGTTACAAAAACGAAGTAGTCTATACCTATGTATGTACATTAAACACATCCCTTGAGAACACCGGAAAGTTAGCAAAAGATAGAGTTAGCTATTAAAAACATCAAGTGGGAAACTGGGCATAAGCGAGATGCAAAGATCAGGGAAAGGAGTAGAAGAGAGGCCACTTTATTATATACCACAAAGGCGAAGTTGCTGGACAAGGAAGAGTAGAATTTTTGGTATAGTTAAACCATAAAAGCCAGATAATTGGGTTACAGGGAGTATCAGATAGAATAGCGGCAATTCGTATAAACTTAAAAAGCATCCGAAAAAATGGACAATCATCCAAGTGTACTCGCCAACAGAACAAGCAACAAAAACAGACATAGATAATTTATACGACAAATTTAGCACAATTACTGAAAAATATTTGGAAAACAATATAGCACTCATGGGTAACTACAATGCTCAAGTTGGGGCCCGATCAGGTGGGGAAGAACACATATTAGGGAAATACGGAAGTGGCAAAACAAGCAAAAATGGAGAAAAATTGGTAGAATTTCTGCTTAAGAAAAACTTAACACTTCTAGTTTTGTTCTAAACTGTTCTGCAAAAAACCGAAAAACAAATGTACTTGGATGTCTCCAGATGGAAAGACTAGAAACGGAATCGACTACACAATAACAAACAAAGTTAGGTCATTTAGTGATACGTGAATAGTACAAAATCTAAACTTCAATATTAACCACCGTATAATACGCAGCTGTCTCAATGAGTGGTACAAAAAACCTGGACTAAAAGTAGCTCAAATGAACTACTTATAAACAATTCGTAAAAAGAGGAACCCAAACGACACCACAGAAGTCTTAATGGAAGTAGTTGCCTAAGATATAGACCTTAAGGAAAAGTATAAACAAATGATAAGCAAGCTCAAAGAACAAGCAAGAATACAAATAAACAAGAGTCAAAAACCTATCTATTATAAATATATAAATTTCCAGCTACAACATGTAATATGTAAATTATTTAGGCTTTATTATTATTATTGACTAATATACAAGTGATTGTTATTACAGATATCAAATAGCTTATGTTAGTACATAACTAATCATAACAGATCTAAAATTTCCTTTGTTTTATGTTATGATTATCGGCCACTGAAGGCTATGAGTATTTATCCAGAATTTATGTATTGCACTTATAATGATTTAGAATCATACATTTTCATATTACCTTCATAAAATGGATACAGTTTATTGGTACTAGCCTTTTATCTGGAGCAGCACGAGCCAGATTCCTCTCTCGTTGCCGCTCTTTGTGTCTCTCGGCTCGAAGCCTGTCACGTTCAGCCTTTTCCATATCGGTAAGTCCTTCTTCTGATTCAGGTACCTCTGTTTCTTCATCAGCTGGTCTAATTCCTGCACAAATAGTAAATGACATTTTTAAAATATTACAGGATAGCTTTCAATTGACCCTTAAAATTAGGAACCATTTATTTTTTTTACAGATGTGGGAAACAAGCTCACTTGGTGGTAAGTGTCGACCATCACCTAAGAACAATTGTCACACCAGTTTTATACACAGTGCTAGCTGATATCCGCTCTCTTCACACGATAATAGACGATAATAACGAAATTTTTTATGGGTCTACCGTAAAGTCCGTTTTTAGTGAGCTACATTGCAGAATGAGTAAGTATACTACATTTCAAGTGAATCGGGTGTATAGTTTTAGAAATATTGTGATGAGTCAGTCAGTCAGTCAGGCAGTGGTATTTCACT
Organism: Parnassius apollo; assembly: GCA_907164705.1. Classification (NCBI taxonomy): domain Eukaryota; kingdom Metazoa; phylum Arthropoda; class Insecta; order Lepidoptera; family Papilionidae; genus Parnassius; species Parnassius apollo. The sequence goes on from CAJQZP010000419.1 coordinate 691,470, forward strand.
TATATACATAGATAATATTGTCAAATTTACCTGCTCTATGATCTCGAGCCCTTTGCGCCAGCATTCTCAAATGCTCCTCCTTCTTTTCTTTCTCTCTTTGCGCTAATCTCCTTTCCAATTGTGCTCTGGCTTCTACAGCTTCTCTTGCTTTCCGATCTGCTATATACAGTGCTTCGGCTAATTTTGAAAAGTTCTCATTGATATGAACCTGTTGGAGACCACGGCCATCTGCTGCTAAGCGCTTATCCAAGGGTATTGTGTAACCTGTAAAGAACAACAGTTTTATAGGTGGCTACAGAATTTATTACTATCATCACATATATTTAATGTCCTGCAGACCGAATTTCGGTCACGGCGGCCAGTCTCAACGGAGACTAGCCATCGGCGCAGGACAGGATTATTGTGCCCAAGTGTATTCGCAAGCACAGGTGCACTCTCTATTCCCCCACTGTGATAACCTGATGAGACGGTAAATCGACACGATTGGGGAGAGATTAGGCGCAGGACCAACAGCTTTACGTGCTTACCAAGGCACGGGGGTAAGACACCGCCAACTTCCTGACTCCGGGCAACTACAGAGAATTTCTTGACGAAAAAACTCAATTATTGAATTTTTGACCCGACCCGAGATTCAAACTCATCACCTCATGACCCGCAGTCTCACTACTACAACCACTATACCAATGAGGGAGTCACACACATATATTCATTTTATGTTTAACACATAAAATTAATATATGTGTCAACATACTGCAGCTATATATGGTTGTAGCAGTGTGTTTCATATGGTGAGTATAGAGAAACATACACCCTTTTATGGAAAACGAGTCATTCCATTTTAATCCTCAGGCGTGACAATGCATCTGTATTTTGATTCTTAATAGAGGATAGATGTAGATGTCTGTGAGCTACAGCTTCCACTTACCATCAGGTGGCCTGTGTGCTCATTTGTATTATTGCTCCTTACATATAAAAAAAAGTCCAGGATTCTATCATTATTTTCCTCCCTTCCTAGAAAGTGTAACATTAATATGTTATTATTATTATACAGGCTGTTAGTGTAAACACCGTTATCCTTGAAACCAGTGGTTTAGTTTCAATTATAGAACCTAAATTCAATGAATTTAAAAAAAAAACTCTATTTTCTTTCATAAAATTTAAAAAGTTTCTGTCTGACATCATCCGTAAATTCATGGATACCCTATGTGTCCAAGTGACGTAATCACTGTAAAGATCACCTCCCGCGCTAGCTATCTACACAACATTCCAATAAAAATACAATAGGTACACATAACCTGTGATGTAACTTTTCCTTCATACTTTCATCCTGGCTTAGGGCAGGCAAAAATGAGGTAAAATTTTTTTTTATTATTTTTCATTGAATTTACGTTCTATAAGTGAAACCAAACCACTGGTTTCAAGGATAACAGTGTTTACACTAACACCCTGTATAATAAGTGTAACATAAAGATATTAATTAAAATAGGGTTTTAAAATTCTTTGAGCATGCACAAGCAGAAATGGTAATATTTGTGCAATGCATGTGTGAATAAGTAAATTGGTATTTGCATACCTTTAGCATTTTTCCAGTGCGAGACACAAGGCGGTACTTTCCAATCACGTTGTTGTTTAACGGAGACCCTGCGTGGAGGGGAGTGCAGCACTGGCGCCGGAGGCGAAGGTGCCGCTCGTGGGATTTTCTTGTTGATTTGGAAACGTGGGGGCTCCATCGGGTCTGTTTGTGCTTCCACCATCCTAATTATGGAGAAATGTCAAATACTGAAATTATCAACAAGGCACAAGAATAGATATACTAGACATAAGAAATGTGAACTTTACAGTGCCACATGTCAAGTTATACTTAATATTTATATATTTGGTATAGAATGAAACGACAGTTGAAAATATGACAAGGATCATGGCCTTTCATAGTGTTAATATATATATACAGTTGACTCGCGGTAATAGTAAATGATGAATGCCTGCTAGGCCGCAACCACAGTCACATTTAAACTGAGACAATTGTGCGAACTAATTGCAACCTGTTTGTCCACATATTCACGAAGGACACCTCCCCACGTTGCAGATTTATAACGAGACTCGATTGTACCTACATGTTAAGGGCATGTCAGATTACTAGGGGATGCGAATTAGCCAGGAGCGAGAATACCGGGGGCCACTGTTAGAATATAGAGAGGATGGTTTTACATATAATGGGAATTACATGACTTAATTTCTCTCCCTCCTTTCCATAATTGGAGAACCAGATAATTAGTAAGTCTTGACCCATGTTGAAAACATATCATGTCCTCCAATAAAATGGTTGCTTCATTGTTCGTAACATGTACGGCAAAGTAGTTGAATAATCTGTTATGTGTCTTTTTTGCATCACATCTTTCCACGAAATTACAATGTCCATGTCATACCAAAGGCAATAGTGAATAGGCTTTTGTTAAGCTATGTCAGTGTGCATTATTAACATCTTTGGCTTCGGCATTAATGGTAAGTGCGATGTATCCACTTACACACTAGATGTGATAAAGTTGACCACTTGCTTATAGTGTGTAAAAAACCAAACTAGCAAAATAATTGTTTAATGATTTTATGAGGGCTCAGAAAAGACCAACCCCTAATGGAGGCTAAGAATTTGCCGCGCGATGTCACTAGTTGACACTGAGATCAAGTTTATTATTACACAATGTCATTTAATTGAGAAGTTAGTTTTAAATAAAAGTTTATCAGTTTCTAGAGTACTAATACACAAAACAATGCCTCGGTAGTTTGCTCTTTAATTAATTGCACATTTTTAACTCTTTTTTAAATTGATATAAGAACATGAGAAACTAAGTATTTTATTACTTACACGAGCTTACAGAATAAAGTTTATAACGACCTTCTTATTTGAAAATTTGTTCTTTCAAGAAGATTTAAAAAATATTAATAACTTTCAGCTACAGTGGTGGAACACACCCTTGGAATAAATCAGGAGGCGCAAATGAACCATCTATGGAAGATTGCCTGATAGAAGTAGTAGTTTTGGTTTTTTTTTGTTTTTAATAATGTTTTTTTATCTGCTGCATCTACTATTGATAGATTGAATCTCCATTTTCATTCATCTATCGCAATGTACCCTAAAATCCGATCCATAAATCTCGCTTAGTTAGCTTCAATCTTCCCACGCTATCTATCTATCTATCCATAATCTTTCCACAATTTTTAATCTAAAACTGAATAAAGAAATTTCATTGATTTTTTTTAAATCTTTTATTTTTAAGCTATACAATTTAGAAGCTCAACCCAGGGGTAGGTTATGACACAACGTCTCACCAATAATACCTTAAAACTTGAAAATTTTTAACCAGTGCGACTGACCGTAGCAAGAACCTTGATATCCCTTACAGAAAGAGCTACGATAAGAGATTCTCTGCTCGAAATGATGATATCTGTTTCAGAACAAAATAACTGACATAGCCCAATGAATCAGTAAGCTGAAGTCACAATGGGGCGCCCATGTAGCTAATATAGCGGCTGCCTCGTATCTTTATGAATATTTGTGGTTTTGTTTATTTTTAATGTAAATAATTAATAGTACAGAAAAAAAACATCAACTTATACATTTTTCAAACAAATTTTTAAGTGGCGTCGCTGTGGTGGCAAAAAAGTAGAGAGTAGAGTCATTGATTCATAATGATTTTTTACTCATATTTTAAAAAAAGCTGCTGCAAAATGTCATGTTTTATACACATTTTTCTAACCTTTCATTTGTTTATCCTATCCATTGTTCTATCCAATTTCAGAAATTTTTAATGAAGTTTATGAGTTAATTAGAAGAAACTAGTATAGTTAAAGACCACTTGTAGTATGACATGTAGTTATGAAATTGTTACCTCTCTCCCCGCATTCGTCGAGTATATTAGTACTAAGCAGGGACAATTTTGAGAAACCAACATACATTCAACGTTAGACGTCTCAGCAGTCACCGGCCAGGTCAGCCGCAAGCACTTGAACTGTTTGGTTATGATTATTATTTTTCATAAGACAAATATAAAAATGTGACTACATCTTATCTCATTAGTTGGCCATTTCTGCAAAATACTCATTTAAATAGCAATTTAGTGTCATTTTTTATAGAGCCAATTATTATGATTATCATTTCTGTTTTCACACACTCCTTGTCTGTAAGTTCAATTTTAACAGAATGATTTTTTACCCAAAAATTACATTTAAGTAGATTTCTGGTTAAAAATACTGCAACATAACCGTAAGGTCGATTTTGTATAATATAGAATATTATACAAAAGTTTTACATAAGAATTATCAAGTAGAAATATTTAGCTCTACTAAATGCTTCACCAGCTTAATCGATCTTTTAGTAACTTGCATTCCATAAAAAAGATTAAATATTGTCTATTCACATTTTAACAAATTGATAAGTATTTTTTCATTTGTAATAAATGCATATAAACAACAAACCTTATGACTCTTTGCTTAGCGCCAGAATTGAAGGTACCTCCTTGTTGAGCTGGTGTATATCTGATGTACTGAGCTGGCGCCTGTAATGTTTACACACTATCAACAGACTTGGTGTTTAAGCTGCATGTATTCTAATTTGAAACACTAAATACATCATCATCATTGCAGTCTATCACAATTATACACATAAAGCACAGTGGAGCACTGACAACCATCAACTTCCTCCTTGTTTTACAAGGCACCTGGTGATTTACAATTGTTATTGCTAAGTGTTATTCCATGATATGTTGAAACATTATATGTGGTAGAGCCATGCTGCAGTTATATTAGTAGTATAGTTGTAGCATGAATGGGTCCGCTCGCCCGGGGAAGGACCACACTCTCACAGAATACCAGCGTAAAATAGTAAATTAATGCTGCTGTGTTTCATATGGTGAGTGTAGAGAACCGGAGACCCTTTCTTCTGGAAACGAGGCATTCCATCTTGGTCCTATTGGGTGACAATGCATATGCATTTTTATTCGTAATCGAGGATAGATGTAGATGTCTATGGGCCACAGCAACCACTTACCATTGGGTGGACTGTGTGCTTTCTATCTAGTCTTATCCAGAACCAGAAAAAAAAAAAAAAAAAAAAAAAAATTCATTTGTCACCCTATCCTATAAAAAAAGTAAATCTTATTTCTGAAAAGGTTTTGGAGGTAGAAAGAGTTCACTGTTACATCTACTTGTGTCATCAATCAATTTTAAAAGTATTATCCTAATTTTTTTTATAAAATTATAGTAATAAACTTACAGTTAATTACTGATACTGCAGTGCATGGAGGTGTCCAACTTCAAACAAAGTAAGCTACAGATGAGTTATCATTTCTGAGGGCTATGATGAAAGCTTTTACAGTCTGTAATTAAACTTGCTTGACTCCCAGAAAGAAAAGGAGGACCCTCAAGTGAAAACCTATATATAACTTTAACATCTTGTTTTATATGTCCATGGGAAGGTAAGTGACTATTGTACTATGTAAGCCATGGATATCTGTAATCAACTTCAAACAAAAAAGAAGGCTACAGAATGTTTGATACCCCTGAAGGCTACTTCTGGGGTGCCAAAATTTCAGATAGAATACCTCACCAGTCTGTAATTAAACTGGCTCTCTATACACTTCAGACTGGAACACAACCATGCATATATTGCTGCTTGGTGGCAGAAAAAGGTGAGAGGGTGGTGGTCCCCGCCCAGACACTCTTAGGCAGAAAAGAACTCCTACCACCTATGTAGTACAGTCACATATGTTTGTGATTATCACCTTTTTTATTAGTTGTAATAATTAACTTACTGCCTTTGGAGCAGCTTTCACTGGCAGGGCAGCAGATATTTTGGCATTTGTCAATTTCTCTAAAGCTTGCTTTGTTTTTTCTGTAATATCCTGTATATCATCTTCATTTGGCTTCTGGAGACTAGGGTCATCTTCTGCCAAAACCTCCGATGGCAGTAAGTCTGTCAGTTTAGAATAGATTATCTGAAAAAAAAAAAGATGCAATATAAATATCTATTTATACTTCAACTAAGCAGTTACTCTACGAAGACATAATTTCACAGCTTTGTGACACAGTTCGAATCCTGCATGGAACAAGAATTTGTATTGCTTAAAAATAATAATTGTTACAAGTCTGGATATTTGAGAAATTTATTTATGTAAACTGCCCCCACGATACAGGAGAAATTCTTAGTGTGCAGGTCATGTTTTTAAAAATAATAAAAATGAGATAATAATGTTTAAGTTAAAATATGCTATTCCATGTAATCATGTAGAGCACACAGTCCACCTGATCATAAGTGGATTTAGGATCACAATACCAGAGGTCTTATACCTCCAAAGCTGCCGTCTATTATTGGTCTTTTTTTTACAATTTGGTATGTTTAGTTTGATTTTAATAATGGTAGACATTGACACCTAACCTAATCATGTAATGGTGGTATAAGAATATCCTCAACCCCATATCAGGCTGTAGAGGTTGTATGAGGCCACAGAGAGAAATTGAACCAGGAGATGGGCAGCAGCATCTTCCTGATAATGGCTTGATAGAAAACAACTGCTGTTCCCAACCTGCTTGCCAAGTGTGGCAACTATGGCAAATATTCCCCTATGAGGTAATCTATGGGGGAGGCCTAAGTAATGAAGATGTTGATAAAAAGGTAAATCTTTCCCTTAATTTTATTTATACAAACCTTATCAGCACTATGACCTTGTCGAGCTATAGCAGAGTATTTAACACGTCCAGACTCATCCAACTGTACTGCTAATGCATTGGAAGTGCTTTCTTTTCCACGTGCACCCATACCCAGAGGGTATTGTGCCACATGGATTTCTGGGAATGCACCTCCATCTACAAAATAAGGTAATGTAATAAGTGAGTGACATCAACAACAAAAAGCCATTCTTTAAAAATGAACTCAAAAAGTTGTTTAATAATTAAAAGATTTGAATTTTATTAATAAAATTACCCCCAAAATCTTCTTCTGCTCGCGGCACCCATCCTTTTCTTTGACCATACGGAGGCACGCTGGTCTGAGATACAACAAGGGCACTACCAACGCGCTGCCCTTTTCGTTCGTCATCTCGATCCCATACTTGCTGTATAGGAGCAGGTAATAGGCTGTAAATTGTAAGAAATTAATAATTATTATAACAATAATTATTGTACCTACTGTCACGAATTCCCTTTTAATAAACAACTTAATCGCTAAACCTTCAAGATTATAATACACTAACAAAAAATTTCACACCGAATTCACTTGGAAATTCATTCAATCAACAATCATATTATAATCAAGACAAGATTTATTCAATTTATAGAAACACTAATAAAATACAGAAAAAAGACACAACACACCTTGACAACGACGCCATTTTAATGAACCATAGACACTGACACTGTCTGTTGCGTAGACAGAGAAACCGGAGAAACCGTAGACAGAGAACTCTGTCTACGGTTTCTCTGGTTTTGTAATTTCAATTCCATAGACAGAACTTATTTTTTATTAACTGGCTTTACGGCTCTAGGTTCGCCTATCATTTCTTTCGGAATCTTCATTTTTATATATTTTTTCTTCACAATATGCTGATGCGTCACATTGCGAAGTTTTTGGAAGATTTTGACGACAGTTCAAACCAGCGGACAGTTGATGACGAGAGCCACTCAAGTTCATATTGCACCCAAGCAATTAAATTAACTTAAGGTTATATAAAGCACTTGTTCCGTCGTTTTCTATAATAGTTCACACGCGCAGACACTTAATTCAAAAAACCGCATCACATTTACGAATCAAAATCCACTTCAAACCATTATACAAGTGACAAAACAGGAGCGACAATCCGCCGACGGCCAAGTTCCCGCCAAAACTCTCAATAGACAGAAAAGGTATTAGCCTAGGCTAATGAGTATATAATCAAATATTGCATTTTCTGTCCGCGTCTCACACAGACCTAAAATAAGTCTGTGGTACTTGCAGTCTATGGTGATACTATACTCCTATAGACTTAGCAGGAATTACTGAATAAAAACAATAAAAATATAAAGAAATATTAAATTAAACATCATTTAAATTCAGTTATGATTTGTAGAAAATATTTAAATTGAAAAAAGAAAATAGATTTTTAAATTGATAATTTATTGCTCATATTTGCTATATCACAAAATGAAAGGTGGAAGAACTGTCAGATTCGTATATAAATGAGTAGGCTGTGAACGTCCCCCTTTTATAACCTCAAAAATGCGCGAGAAGTATCTCCCAGAGATGGCGAAGTGAGCTTATTTTTACCTTTAATAAGTGTTTAAGTGCACGGATTACCATCATGCCGTCGAAGAAGAGAAAATACAATGCAAGATTTCCCGCGGTAAGCTTAAATTCTTTAGTACTTGCTCAGAAATGCAATATTAGTGTTATTGTTTTCGTTCCTAATCCCAATCGCTTGGTGATATCATGACATTGTTTGGTTGTAGGGCCGAATTAAGAAGATAATGCAAACCGATGAAGAAGTGGGAAAGGTCGCCCAAGCTGTACCAATCATAATCTATATCCTTTTCAAATTAGAGTTTAAGGAATTAATTCAATTTCTAACGATGCGTAGTACGCGCAGCTGTGACTGTTGTTTACTGTTGCTATATGCCTTTTTATTTTCATTTTAAACATAAATATCGTGAAGCTTCAAACTATGTACTGAACACTAGGTTTCAGTTAGATATTTGTCAATATTAAATTATTTTCAGTTGATTTATCACAACTGTTGTTGACTTTACTTTCATTTCTTTCCCTATGGTATACTTAACGTTAACTTTTACTACTGTTACACTGCAACATTTAATAAAACTTCAATTAAGAATGAAGTCTATATTTTACATAATGATAATTGTGTAGTGTTTGTCTTTTTTGTATGTTTTTTTTTAAATATTATTGCCAATACATGGGTGTGGATGCGATGCAGTTTACCTAAATTTAAATTGTTGAAATAAAACTGTTGTGTTGCAAATAGTATTTTAGGACTTACCAAAATAACGCAACATTTTTGAAAATCTGCTTATGAAAACTACGCAATTGAATTTACTTAAAATTATTAGGTGTCCAAATATGCAGCTTATGTGCTGGACTAGAACCATTTTGGTCCATATCATTATATGCTTATAAAATATATAAGGTAAAACTTAACTAATATATGACCACACATATACACCTAGAAATCCTTTTTTCAAATCGTAGAATCCAACTCTAGGGACTTCAAAAAATTGAGATATGTAAATAGTTGAAATTAGAACAACTTTTGAATGTATTACAGCGATTTCTAAATGAGAAGTTAAGAAAATGTATGGTAGTGAAAGTTGGGTGTGGCAGAAGAAGCATGAGAGTAGAATGAACGCAGTAGAAATGCGGTCGTTAAGGAGTATGTTAGGGCTGAATCTGAATGACAGGGTAAGAAATTGTGTAATAAGAGAAGAGTGTGGTTTGCAAGATGATGTTGTGACCAGGATTAAGAAAGGAATGCTTTGGTGGTTTGGTCATGTGCAAAGAATGAATGAGGAAAGAGTGACAAAGAAAATTTATGTTGCAGAATCGAATGGCAGAGTCAGAAAGGGACGTCCTAGGCGAAAATTTATCGACCAAATTGGTGATTTATTGAAAACGGGCCAAATTAGGAGTACCCTTAATCAATGAGCATGTATGCGTAGGTGTATGGATGTGAAGGAGGCGAGAGAGGTGTGTCAGAATTGTGCCAAATGGAAGTCTGTAGTCTCTGCCTACCCCTCTGGGTGACAGGAGTGAGTGTTTATGTATGTAAGTTAAGAAAAGGAATTGATGTCCTGAGAGAATAAATGTAATGTGGCTTTGTTTATCCTGGTTACGGTTTCGATTGAAAAAGAAGGTCTTGCATCATCATTATCATTACAGCAAATCCACTGCTTATCATAGGGCTCCCCTCAAGTAATGCAACTAAGTGTGATCATGACCCCCCAGCATCCATCAATTTCCTGTATCTCTTACGTATTAAATCTTTAGCTTTTATAGAATTGACAAGTAATTATAACGATATTTAGAATACTTTAGTATATATTACTATACAATTAGTTAGTTAAATATTGTCTGTATTGGGTTCATAAACTGACAATTGGTGCCATAAACTGATAAAGTGGACTTTAGTTTGTATGTGCAATGTTCGCATAAATATAAGAACTTTTGTTTTGGACTTTAGTTTGTCACAAATACATATATGGAAACCAATGTATATTATCCTCCTCTCATTCATTTTGTTGATTATGGTTATTTCAAATTTTATAAATCCTATAATGATTAGCATGGGAATAGCAATAATAAGGCACATACATTCTGGTAATTATCTTTATTAATACACAAAAGTAGCTAGTACTGAAAAGTACTGTAATACTGAAAATTACTAGTTCTTAAAAACAGTTGCGGTTCCTATAGTCAAATGGAATATTAAATGTATAAACTGCAAACTGGAAATTTGTGAGTTTAAATCTGCCATTCAACTACTTTATACATGGTGGAGTCACACTGCAGCTGTGTTATGATTGTAGCACGAAGGAGTCTGCTCGAACAGGGAAGGACCACGCTCTCACAGAATAGCAGCTTGATGCTGCTGTGTTGATTGTTGTAGAGAACCAAAGACCCGTTTTACTAGAATTGAAGTATTCCATCTTAGTCCTCAGGAGTGACAACGCATCTGCATTTTGATTCTTAATCGAGGTTAAATGTAGATGTCTATGGGCCACAGCATCCACTTACCATCAGTTGGACTGTGTGCTCGTTCATCACCGTTATTCTATAAAAAAAAATTAAAAAACTACTAGCGTGAATCATTTCTAATTTTTTCATGAAGAAGTGTTCATTGTTGCGAGAATGGCTTACCTCTTACGCGTACCTACATGGCTTCCATTTCCATCTGTGCAATTGACCCCCATTCCGTAATGTGGAGGCCATAAAGCCAGTAAAAACGAATACCCGTAAGCAGTAAGCACCAGTTACAGCCACAGGGGTAGATATAGCATATGGCTCCACCGCTGGCCATGTTTCAGACGCGATAAAGGCGCCTTGTAATACCGAAACTTGGTTCAATTGTTCATAAATTATGGGGATGTTTTTCTGCCTCGTAGCATGCGTTACCCTCAAGTGCCATATAAGGCAATATAGAAAAAAGTTTTTTTTAATTAACATCGAGCGAGGGCCCAGGAAAGCATGTGAACGAAAAGGGCAATAACAAAAGTAGTGAGATAGCAATTAATTTGCTTGTATGAATCGGAAATCTAATGACTCACAGGGCCTCCTAGGCTTTGGAAGGAGGGTATGGTTAAGGGGCCCCAATGAGTATTGGTAGACTACAAATATATTAGATTATAAGATAATTAATAGAATCAGGCATTTCTTTGCGAAAATCCATTATACTAAAGATAGTAATAGTTATTTTGCAACCATCCGCTCAATAAAATAAAATGATGTGTCTTACCTAGTTTGAAGAGCACCTCCCGCCCTCCCTCATTTACGCGCACTAATCCCGTCACCACTTATCCCACCACCCGTCACCACTACTCCCAACACCACTACTCCCAAACTCACTTAGCCGTAAGCTGCCGTAGAGTCTACATCACCTAAAGATGCCCTTGTGTAGAGGCGAAACACGTGTCGTATTGTCGTCGATGGTGTGTATTTCCTAGAGTAGTGGTGTTGTGATTAGCAGTGACGGGATTAGTGCACACAATTGAGGGAAGGCGGGAGGTGCTCGTCGAACTAGGTAAGACACATCCTTTTAATTTATTTTATTGAGCAGATGGTTGCAAAATAACTATTAATATCATTAGTATTAGCTTATAATTTCTGAGACCTTCCAGTAATTTTTTTTTTTAAATCTCAAACATAACTGTTTTCCCTTTACATTTATCATTGAGCATGTGGCTTAATAAGTACTTTAAATTACACTTGACATTTTCTTTCTTACTTATAAAATTTATCATAGTGCGCTTATCTTCTGAACCACCATTTTTTGTACATTCTATCTGATCTTTATAATATCATTACATTGGAACTGTATGGCAGTGATTTTGAATTGTTTACAACAGTCAATGAGGTATCCACGACTTTTACTGCATACTAGGGCGGCGTCATTTAGAAATAAAGTGAAATATTTGTCACTTTATATAGCGGGGGACTGAGATGTGGTCCTTCACTGCTGGCCATATGAGGATGCTCAAGGTCGCTCAGCGAGCTATGGAGAGGGCTATGCTCGGGGTTTCTCTGCGTGATAAACTTAGAAATAAGGATTTCCACAGTAGAACCAAAGTGACCGATATAGCCCAATAGTAAGTTGAAGTGGCAATGAGCCGGCCATAAAGCTCGAAGAACTAACAACCGTTGGGGAAAAAAGGTTCTCGAGTGGCAGTCTCGTACCGGTAGGCGTAGTGTAGGGGCGTACCGCCACTAGATAGAGTGACGGCCTGGTAAGACATGCAGGAAGTCAGTGGATGCAGGTGGCTCAGGACCGTGCTTTGTGGCACACCTTGAGGGAGGCCTATGTTCAGCAGTGGACTTGTGAAGGGCTGTAATGATGATGATGATGATGGCGGGGGAAGTTAATTGTTAGAAAAGTGTAGATTACTGTTTCTTTCTGAAATATTAGTTACATTTTATATGAATTAAATTAGAATTGGATAAATCAAACTAAGGATATTCCTAAAAGTAGTAGGATTAAAAAAATAGTAAAATAATTAAAGAAAACACCGAGCAAAGACGACCACTCTGCAGCTATACTATGGTTGTATTACGAATGGGTCGACTCGACCGGGGAAGGGCTACGCTCTCACAGAATACTATCATAAAATGGTAGTTCAATGCTGCTGTGTTGCGAACTGGAGACGTGTTTGACTGGAAACGAGGCATTCCATCTTAGTCCTGGCTGGCTACGCATCTGCATTTTAATTCTTAATCAAGGATAAATGTAGATGTCTATGGGTCACAGCATCCACTTACCAGGTGGACTGTGTGATCGTTTGTCACCCACATCCTATATAAAAAAAAATAAAACTTAAGTTAAATTAGCAACGAATGATTTCTTATATTTACTTTACACTTTTGCGGATTTTGTCTCATTTAATTTACTTAATTTTAATTCTTGAGATTTCGGATGCTTTGCAGCACTCATGGTCAGAGGGAGGAGGGGGGGAGGGAGCTAATTGACGTCCCCATGTCAAACTTAACCCGATGTTCAGTTTTTAATTATTACTATTGGTCCATTCTACACAGAATAAAGTACTGTGTTCTGAAGATTTGCAGTGGTATGCTTGGTAAAAGTAGTTTAATTCAACAAATCACAACTTTTAAATGATAATGACACTGTATGACTATCTGCATAACAAATAAGTGCACCTTAAATACCTTAACCTTTACTCTGAACCGACTAGCGACATCTGGTGAATGTTAGGTTATTAGTCTTCGTTCCCATAATCGACGATAGTTGATGCATAAATAGTTGGTTAGTTTGATCTGCACAGAAGCCGTCGTAGCTCAGATGGTTAGCGCTCGCTGTAGTTCACAGTACGCGAGCAAACCGGGTTCGATTCCCGCCGGCACCAATGAAATTGTTAATTGCAATTTTAAGTGCTGATTTACCACGTGCTCGGCGGTGAAGGAAAACATTGTGAGGAAATTTTTACGTGGTGGAGCCATGCTGTAATTATATTAGTAGTATAGTTGTAGCACCAATGGGTCGACTCGACCGGCGAAGCACCACGCTCTCACAGAATACCAGCGTCAAATAGCAGTTCAATGCTGCTGTGTTTCGTATGGTCAGTGACGAGAACCGGAGACCCTTTTTACTGGAAACGAGGCATTCCATGTTAGTCCTCACGGGTGACAACGCGTTTGCATTTTGATTCGTAATCGAGGATATATGTAGATGTCTACACTTACCATCAGGTGGACTGTGTGCTCGTTTGTCACCCCATCCTATAAAAAAAAAGGAAACATGCATGTCTGAGAATAAAGAAAAAAATATTTCGAAGACATGTGAAGTTCGCCAGCACGCATTGGGGCAGCGTGGCGGACCATTCCATGCCCTAAAACCCTCTCAGAAATAAGCTGAGGCCTGTACCAAGGAGAGGGACGTATATAGGCTGTAACTATCTGCACAGATTACCGTAAAAGACCAATTTAATCTGTTCACGGACTAGATATTACATATTACATTGATAATTACATAACTTGTGATGTTATAAGAGTTCCAAAAATTTTGGGTTGTCGAAACTTGGATAAGTACCACATTATCACAAAGCACGAAAGTTAATGCCTCGTCTGTTTAATGGTCGTAATCGCGAAAGATCATGATGTCCGGGTTGGGTTTTTCTCTCAAGAAATGCTTAGTAGCATTCCGGAGTCATGAAGGTGTTTCACTTAGGTTTGCCAGATCGGAAGATCAAAATATCTGTACAAAATTTGGAAATATCGGGATTTTTGAGGTTGTTGTCGGTAGAAATAAATATTAAAAATAAAACGTTTTTTTATTTGAGGGGCTACAAAAAGACTTAACATTGTTGACACATAACTAATTTAAGTTTGCTTAATTTTTAGGTTGCCACATCTATTTGGCATTGGACTTTAGAGTCCACCAATTTGGATCATTTAGTAGTAATGAGAAAAGATTTAAAATTCAAATAATTTACTTCATAGTCTCAGTATCATCATCATCAGTCTAATAACTAACTCATCTTTTATTAAATCAAAGGTCATACGTTAACTTTCCGAGAAGTTTGTCTGGATATTATGAATTTTATCGGGGATCTGGAGATCATTTAAAATTTCGGGAGAATCCAGACGAATCCCGACCATCTGGCAACCCTGTGCCTCGGAAAGCACGTAAAGCCGTTGGTCCTGCGCCTGATTTTTCGCCGATTGTGTTACCGTCCCATCGAATTGAGAGAGTGCACCTGTATACACTCGTGCACTATGATCCTGTCCTGCTCAGATGGTTAGACTACGTTGAGACTGACCGCCGTGACTGAAATTCGGTCTGGAGGACATTAGAAAGCACGAGAATATAGTGCTTTAGCTATCCCCAAATCTACATCCGATGGTATTGAAATCCGCTGTGATGAAACTGTTGCCAAATTCAAGGTATTCATTGTTATGTTAATGGATATTTAAGATCGCACGCAACTGATACCAATGCTAACTTGGATACATCTATGCGGGATCCATCGTTAAATGGGAATGATAGTATAAACTTAACTATAAACTATGTCAATCATTCATTTCTCGTGACCCAATCATTCTACTTATAATTTTCATCACGCTTACCAGTACATACGGATCGATCATTCAAATGGATCATTTCGGGCTCTAGTTCCCTACGCTAAAAACAATTCATTCAGATCATTCGGGATTCGGTCGGTTTTCGATTCATTCACAATTACAAACAATTGACGGAACCTTTTTAACACGAGTTAAAAAGGTTCCGTCAATTGTTTGTGATTGGTTGTACCGTAACATTCAAAAACAGATGAATGAACCGTCAATACTTTTAAGTGTACCAGCTCAAACGAATGAATAATTCATGATTGACACATGTCTACTACGAGGGTGGATTGAAAAGTACTCGGCCTAACCAAGAAAATAAACACATACTAAATCAGTTATATTTTTATTTTTCTACATAATCACCATCAAGTTCAATACACTTTTGCCACCTCCCCTTCCAAGCATTTAGACCGTTGAAAAAAAAATGATTCTTCCTTAGAGTCAAAATATGCGTCTACAGCTGCTTTGACCTCGTCGTTTGACGAAAATCTTTGACCTCCCAAGTGCTTTTTTAGGTTAGGGAACAGAAAGAAGTCTGATGGTGCCGATCAGGTGAATACGGCGGATGCGGTAACAGTTCAAAGTCACAGTTGTGAATTTCAGCCATTGACTGTACTGACGTGTGAACACGGGCGTTATCTTGATGAAACAGGACTTTTCTTCTGAGCATTCCTCGACGTTTTTCTTTTATTTCCTCTCGTAAACGACGTAGTAAGGTGCAGTAGTAATCAGAGTTTAGTTTATAGTCTATAGTTTGAGTTTATAGTCTGACCCCTTTCAAGATAATCAATCATAATCACACCTTTCGAGTCCCAGAATACTGAAGCCATCACCTTATTTGCCGACAAAATCGACTTAGCCTTTTTAGGGGGTGGTGAACCAGGTCTTCTCCACTGTTTTGATTGTTGTTTTGTTTCCGGTGTAATGTACCCATGTTTCATAATGAACCCATGTTTCGTCCATAGTAACAAAACGATTCAAAAAATCATCTGCATCGGCTTCAAATAACTCCAAACAGTCGCGTGAAATAGTCAATCGCGTCCTTTTTTGTTCAACTGAAAGCAGTCGCGGAACCCACCTCGCAGACACCTTGTGGAAACCCAACTCGTTGACAATGATGTTTTGAGTTCGTTCATAAGAGATGCCTATAATCTCGGCTATCTCTCTAATTTTTAATCTGCGGTCTCCCATTATTAAATCAAGTACTTTTTTAATATTTTCGTCAGTAGTTGACGTCGAAGGCCTTCCAGAGCGGGGTTCATCTTTCACACTCTCTCTACCACGCTTAAATTCTGCTATCCATTTTTTGACGGATGAATATGAGCAGCAAGCACAGCAACAGCAGCACAGAGCACAATCGCCTAATGTACTGACCATGTCATCATGGATGGCTTTTGATGATAGCCCCTTCTTATGGAGGTACTTAATGACGGCACGCTGCTCGATTTGCTCCATTCGCGGAAATTATGTCCGATTACTTTGTTAATAAATTTATAAAATCACAACTAATTATCGCACACGTTTCGAACTTCACACAATGAACTAGTCTAAACTGAACTAAATAATGTGGGTAGATTTGATTTTTAGATTTGAATGGATCTGTGTTAGGCCGAGTACTTTTCAATCCACCCTCGTATAAACATCAATGTTCGGTGGTTAGGTTATTCGCGTACTTAACTTTTGTACTGGCTTCTGATATAACGTAGCATATAGCAAAAATGTCTGCCAAGTTTTTCGGCTAAAATATAGCCTAGATTACTTCGTAATAACGTCCTTACCGTGTAGTGGTGGTATAAGAATATCCACTAGCCCCACATCATCCCGTGAGTGTCTTAAGAGGCGATAGAGGGAAACAAATCAGGAGATAGGCAGCAACGTCTTCCCAATAACAACTACAAATAAAAAACTGCAGTTGTCAACTCAGTTGCCAAGCGTGGCAATTTTGGCAAATATCCCCCCCCCTTCGAGGCAATCTATGGGGGAGGCATATGTTCAGCAGTAGACTTTAATAGGCTGTAACGGTAAGATTAATCCTGGCATTGCTCTTTATCAGTTCGTGAAGTTTCATTACAATCTGTTGAGCCATTTCGATGATTAGCCTGGACAGACAAAAATTAAAAAAAAAAGTTTAATCATCTCTTAAAAGCATTCAAATAAAAGGCAGTTTTTGACGTGACAACGTCTATTAAATCGATGAACGCCGGCTGCACGCACGAAAAAGGATGACTCGTTGTAACGTTACGCTCATTGTAACGTTACGATCAGAGCGAGAACGCTGCACGAGCGAGCGAAAGGCACAATCGGCTTGAGCGTTCGGCTTGCGCCGCATCTATCTGTCTTCCACAAAGTATGCAATCATTTCACCAATGTTTTGTTATGACGTTGTCACAAACTATCGTCCGTAAACCGACTTTACAGACAACCAATTTCTTTTTGATATTACAGAGGGACACTTTTGTTTATACTTATATGTATAGATAGGATCCCAAGCAGACGGTAACACCCAGCCATCTTTATTGAAATTAAGATTATTTTTAATGGATTTATTTTTTTAGTAGTGTCTAACGAGCACACAGTCCACCTGATGGTAAGTGGTTGCTGTGGCATATAGACATCTTCATCTATCCTCGATTACGAATCAAAATGCAGATGCGTTCTCACCCGTAAGGACTAAGATAGAATGTTTCTTTTCCAGTAAAATGGGTGTCTGGTTCGTGCTACATCCATAATAGCCGAAAACACTCACTGATCTACACTCACCACGCGAAACACAGCAGCATTAAGCTGCCATATACGCTGGTATTCTGTGAGAGATTCCCCGGTCGAGCCGACCCATTCGTGCTACAACTATACTACTAATATAACTGCAGCATGGCTCTATTACGTATAATATTAGGAAGGTTTTTAATGGCATCGGGAATCATTCTTGGTAGGAGTCGATGTTGGATTTGTGGTCTTTAAAATTGGCGTAGTGAAGGCCAAAAATGTCGCCCCTCCAAATCAATTTGAAAGTATGTGCTATTATTTCCAGGTAATAGCATCGATAACTTATTTGCAATTATTTGTGCGTACGTGAAAAGTGTAGGTATAATATTTTTAGTCACGTAATACTTATTAAAACTAGGGTTGCCACACTTACTATAATAATTATATAGTATAGTACTATAAAAAAATCATTTATGGCCAAAGCAAGGAGCAATAACAATATATATGGAAATGTACATAAAGATTAAAAATAAATGTGTACTTTTTTTCTCCTGGATTTCTCAAAAGTACTATAGTATATTTTTGAGAAAAATACTACATTTGTTCAAAAAAAGGTGACAACCCTAATTAAAACCTCTGTCCTGGGAAAAACCCAGCGGGTGCCAACTTTTGTGCAAAGACACAAATTATTGATATTCGTGTTTGCATTGTTGTTTTTCCGTATAATTGTGATACTACTATTATCTAGATGTTAGTGCTGTTAGTCTATGCGACTCTTACAGCTTCATCTGTCTCAGGGCTCGCGGCTTGCAAGGCCGCGAGCTAATTTAAGAAGGGAAAGGCAATGAGGTGAGGATGATGATGAAATGGTTTTTGATTTGATATTGTTACCAATCATCATGTCGCCTTTTTAGGCGTTTTTCTTTGAGCTATCTAACCGCAGTCCGAGGGGGGAGTGTGGGCCCCCGTCCCTGACTGCTCAGCTCGTGTCGATCGATGGTCTGGGCGGTGAGAACCGTCCAGGAACGCGGGTGTACGGTGTGTACGCGGTGTGAGCTGGAACGCGTCGTGCCCGTCTGCGGGTGCGACGCGTCCCATTCGTTGTCCTATTAGTGTTTGTCCCATTTAGTGTGGGTGTAGTGTCGTTGTGTGATGTGCCTGCGACGTTTGGGTCGACTGGATCGAGCGGTTAACACATTGTGCTCACATTTTGCTCGAAGAGGCTTTGACATCATATCCTTGATATTTTCCACCACTGAGCACATGTAATTCTTTTCGGTACTTTTAAAAACATTAAGGCAATTAACGTAAACGTCACGTTGTTAGGGATTTACGCGGGTTTTATTAGATTTATTTTGGGGTTTCCTGTACAGGAAAAACTATTATAATGTATTTAGCCGATAATGTGACATTATCACTGATTTTAACTAAGTTATAAAATGCAAAACAAAACAGCCTACATAAACTAATGATATAATATAATTTTTCCTATCTCACACAGGGTTATTTTGCTTTTTATAAGTAATATGAATTTCTTCTTAATTCAAAATGCGTGGTAATGCACTATTTTAACTGATTTTACCGCGCATGTACGCATTTGTGAGGGTCGACCGGTAGGCAAAAACGTTGTTGCCCATAAGTCACATTCAATTTGGGATAATTCCAAATAAAAGTAGAAGCCTTATTTACTCGTATTTTAAAAAACTACAATAACGGTATATCATTATTCATATATTTGAACTTGAGTTTAAAATTTGGCTACTCTTAGAAAAATAACCCTGTGTATATTTTTTATTTAAATATGCTTCGACAATATCAATTTCCTTATGTTGTCCTTTTGAAAGTTTCTAGGTATAGGTACATACCCAGGGGCGTAGCTACTAGTAACTACTAGCTACTCGCGATCATTATGCCTGGTTCTCGGCGTCATATGGATGTGGAAACAGCAACAAGAGCAGTGTTTATGCTTCAGGAGGGAGAATCTCAGAGATAAGTGGCAAGACGTCTTGGTGTGTCGCGACGAGCTATTCGAAACGCGTGGGAACGCTTTCTAGAGACAGGTAGTGTCGCAAGGAGATGTGGATCATGAAGAGCGCGAGCTACAATCGTCCAGGAAGACCGGTATATCAAATTGACTGCACGTCGAGAGCTTACGATTCCCGCCCACGTCTTACAAAATTGACTGCAGCAATCGACTGGCACACTAATTAGCGATCAAACCATTCGAAATCGGCTCCGTGAAGACGGACAACGTTCCAGATCTCGTGTTATTCGTCTAAAATTGACAAGAGCGCATCGTGCAGCACGTTTGAGGTTTGCTCGCGTGCATGCGGAGTGGACAATGGACAACTGGAGAAATATACTTTTTACGGACGAAAGTAAAGTGAAGTTTTTCAGCGATGATCGTCGAGTGCGCGTGTGGAGAAGAGAAGGAGAACGTTTTTCAGAACCTTGCATACATGAAACGGATCGTTTTGAAGGTCCAAATGTTATGGTGTGGGATGGAATAAGCTTGCTCGGTAAAACTGAGCTGGTAATTCTGGAAGAAGGCTCCATAACTGCCTCCCGGTATGTCAATCGAATAATTCGACCCCATGTCATCCCATTTTCACAAAGAGTGGGTGAAAACTTCGTCTTTATGCAAGACAATGCTCGCCCACATACAGTGCGAACGACCCAGAGAGCTCTCTCTGAAGCCAATATTACGGTTTTACCGTGGCTGGCCATGAGTCCCGATCATAACCCCATTGAACATTTATGGGACCAATTGAAAAGAAGCCTCAAATCGAACTACACTAATGTGATTAATCGACAAGAGCTCATAAACGCCCTAAATTGTGTTGGGAGCGAATACCCGAGGAAAACATCACCCACTTGATTGAAAGTGTCCCAGATAGATTCAAAGAGTGCATACGGAACAGAGGAGGACCTACTCGCTATTAAGCACCATCAAGCTCATTGATTTAGTCAATAATAAAAATCAAAATCAAACTTTACTTAAATCAATAATTTCTGTAAACTTTCCTAAAAACTGTAAATTTTGACTAAATTCCATAAAATTGGCAAAACTTACTCTTGTTAATGTTCACACACTATCAAAAACCTTAATTTATTAATTCCTAATCATAAAAACCGAAAAAAGAAAAAGATGCTGTTAAATTCATTTATAAAACATGGTGGGCCCAATTTTGTTTTGAGTAGTTTATGTTTGTAAACTGCCTCCACGATACAGGAGAAAACCCTAGTGTGGAGGTAACGTTATAAAAAAACAACAAAAACAAACCCTCTGCTGTGTACAGTCATTTATAGAAATATGATAAAAACTGGCCCAACAAGATACTTAGTATAGGTCAACGCTGAAGTAAAAGCATTACCTCACAGAATTACACATTCATTGGAATCTTGGCATAAAATAATTTAAAATGAGACAAAAATTTATTGTTAACGTTTTTTGGAATGCTTGCAAAAAAACGACCAGTTCTTCGCTAAAACATCTGTTGTAGCAAAGAAATTTAGAATACGATTGCAAATGTACATTAAAAGTGACGAATTTATCCAGGATATTAAATTACGTCCACCTACTCAGTAATGAAATTAGTGTTGGTAATTGCCTGGACAAATTGCAGAATTTATAAATTATGCAATAATATTATTTAAAACCAGGAAGTTTAATTTGATTTAAAATTATTTTAATTTTGCAGGCTGTTTTTTTATTAGGCTGTAACGTTGACGGAAACGGCAATGCGTAATATGTTTTTTATTAAATTTTTGGATATTAAAATTAATTAATAATTAAAGTGTCTGTATTAAACTGTAATTTGGGTAAAAAGTCGGAAGAACAAATAAAAGTGAAATCCGATTATCAACCCCGACTGCCAACGATAGACGAACACACATTTGCTAGTATCCACTCTAGGGTGGATTTTTAGGGTTGAGAAACGGAATAACCCAAGAAATATACTTTTTTTAACAATATTATAAAACGCTTGTTAATTCTTAGTAACGATTCATCTAAATTATATAAAATTACCCTTAAAAAGGTGTCCTAATAAATGGTGTTCAAGATACGACACTTCATCAGCTAAAAGGAAAAATTATTTTGATGGTGAATTATATTAATAATGAAAACTTTGTAACAACTAAATTTAATTTCCACTATCCAGGCGAACGGGACGAATGGAGAAATATAGTTATCATTTTAAAGAGCCTACAATTTTATAGTGCTTGTCCCCTTTTTATTGACTATTTGAAATCATGAATCCAGTTTCTAAAGCTTTACAGCATGAAAATTATGACGTACAGATATCTCACATTTTACTAAGTAATCTTTTGAATAGACTGAGCGAAATAAGAAATCAAAATTCATTCCATGATATGCTGAGCGAGTCCAGAGATTAGCAAAAGAGTGGGGTGAATAAACTGCTTTCAAAAATAAAAGGAAGAACATAACTAAATGGTTTTTTTATGAAGAATATCAGAAGGTGAGAGAATTTCATACCCGTAATCGTACTTCAAAGTCAGTGTGTACTACTGCTGTTTAGGCATATTAATGTCTCAAACTAAACAAAGATTTCAGAGCCTCTGAGTCCTAAGTAATGTACGAAGTATTACAACTACTTCGAATACATTAGATAGATATAGATATTTAGATACTCTTATTAGTTTGTGATATTTATGTACCACACGAGCTCACTGAAAGGAACCTAACGTATCGTGTACTCATTTGCGATTCTCTATTGAAACGTAATAAAACTGAAATATTTTTGCAAAGATTAATCACTGGTGATGAGAGTGGATCACCTACAACGAGATCGTGCGAAAAAACTCTTGGTCAAAGGGTAGTCAAGTTCACAGACTAGCGAAACGGATTAACACGCAATAAGGTGATGCTGTGTGTATGGTGCGATTAGAAGAGCATCGTTTATTATAAGCTTTTACATCTGGGCAAAACTATCGATTCGGATCTCTACAGCCAACAACTGGTAAGACTCAAGCAAGAAATTGAGAAAAAACGGCTGGAAATGACCAATAAAAAAGGAGTGGTCTTTCGTCATGATAACGCCAGACCACACAGATCTTTAGCCACAGCAAAACTTGTGAGAGCTTGGTTGGGAAGTGTTAATGCATCCACCATATAGTCCTGACCTTGCACCCTCAGATTTTCACCTGTTTCGGTCTCTTCAGAATTCTTTCTGTAGTGTTAACTTAACTTCAAGAGAGAACTGTCAAAACAACTTGTCGCATTTTTTAATATAAAATACGAAAATACTTTCCCCGACCTATTAAGTTCGGCCCCCCAACAAATCTTGATACACGGCCCATCTAAGGCACGCTACGCCACTGTACATACCCCTATATTAATATAATGATAAAAAGTTATCATTATATCAAATAATAATAAAATTATCATTTTTGATATTCGACTACAAGTGATTAATCGGACAGTGTTTCTAGCTTCTATTATCTATAGGTACATAACTACAAAGACGGACTATTTAAGTATTGTTAAGAGCTTAGGGTTCGTGATAGTAAAAACAGTCGATTGAATTACCAAAATTGACACTTTAATTGCCGAACTGCAATTAAAACTTAAAACACACTAATAATTAATCACATTGATCACTTTAGCTCACTTCATTTCGCTCCGAAGCTTCGCTTGTATCGCCAATTCAATACTGCCTCGGTCGCGGCATTTAACGGCTTTATATAGGCCTTTTCCACCGAAACATCTAGAATGTTCCGGCAAATACCAGTCCCGACTGACTAGATGTAGAAAATTCGAGTGTGGACTTTTCTAGAAAGCTTAATTCTTCTATTCGATACTAGATGACGCTTTTGGTGGAAAGGTCAGGCATGGCATTTTCCAGAAAGCTCTCCTCGCTCTGCTCCCCGACACTAGATGGCGCTAGAGGCATCAACTGTGGCGCGCAACAGTATTAAACAAATTTTGGATTGTTTAATAAAGGGAGCATTGAATAACGATAGCGCCATACGCATAACACCTCATCAGCGCCACTCTGGCGGCCATATATTATAAATTGTATTTACTTATTTTGCAAAATAAACTAAGTATAGTTCATTTTCAAAACAATTAAGTAAGCCAGATTACGTATACCCTTACCAGATGGACGTGAATGAAAAATGTGAACAGAATGAAGAAAGCAAGAGATTTAGAATGTGGAAATTCGTAGTGTCTGTGCCTTCCCGTGTTGTAGTTATTGTGAATATCGTAAACAATCGGCAGTAATTGTTTTTATTATTAACTAGCGATCTGACCCGGCTTCGCACGGGTGATAAATTAATTCTACAACAGCTCTAGCAACCGGGTCCAACTGTGCTTATAACCTTCGCGGAAGTGCAAGCAATATGTCGACAAAGTTTTATATTACTAGCGATCTGCTCCGGCTTCACACGTGTGATATCTGGATTCTACAACAGCGGCACCTACCGGGTCCAACTGTGCTTATAACCTTCGCGGAAGTGCAAGCAATATGTCGACAAAGTTTTACCACAATCTGATGAACGGTATGGCTACGCATAAAATATGAATTAACAAAAATTAATATTTAGTTATATTAAATATTAATTATTAGATTAATATTGATTTTTGTTTGATTGTAAAATCTAATAATTAATATTTAATGAATATATTAAATATTAATTATTAGATTTTACATAGCTCGGAATTTTGGCCATGACAATAACTATATATATACATATGGACGAGTCACGGTAATGTCTACATACGCAAAGCAGATTCCAGCCCGGCCATACGAATCAACAGTGAGGTGGACCTTGACAAGCTCAAAACTAAAAACTGACTATGTAATGTTACAATACCGTTATCTTGGCTAATACTTATTACATTTTTTCAACTTTATATAGTATGTTGCAATGTTATTCATGTATTTCTCTTATTGATTTCTGTTAATTGCGTACTTTGCTTAAACACTTACACCATTACACAACAATATAAACTATTCGCACATAAATATGACTCGTTAAATATTGTTTTAAATATTATATATTACTACACTACACTTATCATATTCCTAAAATATTGCTCTATTACCTTTATATTAAATTTAAATATCATTATTTTGTTAAATCATACCTTAGGCAGCTTAAATGTTACGATTCTATAATAAAATTCACACATGAAATAATTGTATTAACGCTTTTATCGACTAACAACATGAATGACTATTTATATTTTATGTTTATCATAACATTATTGCTACTTATAGTTGTTACGGACCTGTTTTTTAATATGTTACAGTTTAACAATGAATTAAGTTTTTTATCTCTTTACGTAATTATGCACGAATATTTAGGAAATCATTCTAAAATTATTGATGGTGGCACAAATATGTGTCTAAAGGTAACGACAATTGTTTTATCATCCAAATTTACAACTACCCACCTTGTTCCCATAAATTATGCATTGGAATTTTTAACAGTTAAATTTTAATTCTATAGATACTATCGTTATGGACGATATTGATGAATCGGGCCATATTGCGTGTGGCCAGAGTGGGAGTTCCAACCGATTTAGCCTTATTATCAGTCGGAAAGCATTCTTACTGTTAATATACGCAGTATTAATGCTAATTTCGATAGTTTTTTGATATTTTTGTCCAAATTTAACTTTACAATTGATGTGCTCGTATTAACTGAATGTTGGACAAATAAATATTATATACCACCTAACATTCACGACTACAAAATGTTTCAAACTCTTATTAATCTTAATAAAAACGACGGTGTGGTTGTTTATGTTCGGAATGAACTTGAGTCAACAGCCTATGAGCCGTGTCTTATCGATGGTAATTGTTTAGTAATTGACCTAAAAGATACTCTCTCTGTGATTTGTACATATCGTCCTCCATGTTATAAAAATCCTATGAATTATATCAACTCTCTGGATGATATTTTAAATAATTGTCGTAATAAACGTGATATTGTTTTAACCGGAGACATTAATCTTGATGTTATGCCAGATAATCTTAATAACTACTCAACTGCATATTTAAATCTTATGGCTACGTTCGGACTTAAGCAAGGTGTAAACAGTCCAACTCGACAAAAAACCTGTTTGGATCATTTCATGGTTAAATCTTATGCTAAATGTCAAACATATGTTTTTGACGAATTTACAGATCATTCTCCTATTTTTTTACATATGAATTTTACTAAAGTATGTAGAAAAACACAAATGCTTTATAAAGTAAAAGTTGATCTTGCTGGCGTACAAAAAATGATGACGGCTGAGTCTTGGGATGACTTATACTCAACTAAAGATGTAAATCTTGCAGCACAGATTCTGACATCAAAATTAGAAAAAGTTATTAAGGACAACACAATTACTAGTAAAATATCTAAACGTAAAATACCACTCAAGCCTTGGATTACTGTGGGAATTGTTAATTCAATTCGAAAGAGAGATAAAATGCATAAAAAATTAAAAAAAGATTTAAATAATGAGCAATTGGGACACACATACCGAAACTATCGTAACACATTAAATAGATTAATAAAACAATTAAAAAGAAATTATTATAAAATGTTATTAGAAAAAAATAAAGGAAATATGAAAGAAACTTGGAATACAATAAAGGAATTACGTAATATGGAAAAAAGGAAAGAATCTTCCTCAGATTTACTCAAAAAAGGTTTAAATACTACTCACTCTCTTGACAAGGTTAACAGGTTTTTCGCAACTGTTGGTCATAGTCTTGCAAATGATATCTTATCCAAACTTAACACTACTGACAGTTCTCTTTCTCTATTGGCAAAATGCAAAGATGCACCAAATGGCTCAATGTCCGTCTACCTAACTGATTCAGTGGAAGTTTCAAGCGTCATCTGCAGTATTAAATCTAGTAACTCATCAGGATATGATTGTATTACGTCCAAAATTTTAAAAGACAGCATAAAATATATTTCGGAACCTCTTGCATATTTAATTAATTTGACATTTGAATATGGTGTTTTCCCCAAAATCTATAAAAATGCAATTGTCTGTCCCATATATAAATCTGGGGATAAATCTTCACCGACTAACTATCGCCCAATTTCACTTTTAAGCACAATGTCCAAGGTTCTCGAAAAAATATTTAACAAGCGATTAATGAACTATTTAGAAAAGAATGAGCTTTTAGATAAAAATCAATTTGGTTTTCGTGCCAACAGGTCCACAGATGACGCTGTCCTCCAACTTACTACAAATATTACACGTTATCTTGATAAAAATGAAAAAGTGATGAGAGTATTCCTGGACCTTCAGAAGGTATTCGATACCGTATCTGTTCCAATATTATTAACACGTTTGGAAAATATGGGAATCAGGGGAAATGCACTTATGTGGTTCCAGGACTACCTTTTGGATAGAAAGCAACGTGTTAAAGTTAATGGCTTATTAAGTAATGAATTCAGCTCCTCTTACGGTGTGCCACAAGGCAGTACACTCGGGCCAAGTCTTTTTTTAATTTACATAAACGATCTGTGTAAAACTAATCTCAAGGGTGCTGATATTCAAATGTTTGCCGATGATACAGTCATACTGTTTCATGGCGAGTCTTGGGAACATGTACATCGTCTTGCTGAAAACGGTCTTCGTACTATTACATCATGGTTAGAAAATAGCTTGCTAACACTGAACACAAGTAAAACAAAATATATGTGTTTCAGTAAAACTAATATGAACTCACCCAAATCTTTTAGTTTACAAATCCATTCTTACCCTTGCAATCGACAAGTCAATACCAATAATAAATCATGTGCTTGCTTATTAATTGAAAGAGTAAAAGTTATAAAATATCTAGGAATAACTATTGATGACAAGCTCAACTGGAAACAGCACATAAAATCTGTTGCTAATAGACTCAGGAAATTAGTGTATGTGTTTAGAGAATTACGCACTGTTTCAGAACCTACACTTTTAATAAAAATTTATAAACCACTTGCGGAATGTTTACTTACATATTGTATATGTTCGTGGGGGGCAGCAGCAAAAACAAATTTAATAGAACTGGAACGAGCACAAAGATCTCTCCTCAAAGTAATATTATACCTTCCATTTATGCATTCAACTACTGAACTATTCAAAACGGCAAACGTACTCTCTGTGCGTCAATTATATATCTATAATTGCATTAAAAATACCATAAACTTGCGGTACCGTATCTACCCTCCACTGGAAAAAGACGAGAACGTTTCACAGCTGAGCGTGTGAGATGTAAGATTGCTCGACAGCATTATCAATTTCAGGCACCAAGACTTTACAATTACTTTAGTGTAAATAATAAAGTGAGAAACCTGTCTATATATCAACTTAAATCCAAAGTTTTATTATGGTTGTGTAAGTTAACATACTATGAGACGGAAAATCTGTTAAAAATAATTCAATAGTACGAGTCATTTCCTATCAAGTATACTAAAAACACAAATATACACACTCACCCGGGCACACGAACACACACACACACACGCACACACACACACACACACACACACACAACACACACACACACACACACACACAAACGCCACGCAACTGTCACGCACACATGTACGGACCATGGATGCAACACACATATTCATGCATATTTTTATTATTATATTTTTAATTTTTTCTTGGCTTTGTAAAAATTGTATTTATTTTTGTTACCTTGTTCTGAGTTGTGATGACCTGATAAGCCATTTTGTAATTGTAATTTAATGGACGTGGGAAGGAACTGATTCCCGACACACAGCTATTGCTAGTTCGGGAGTCAGGGCTTCAACTTTGTAGTGTCAATATGGTTTTATAATAAACATAAAAAAAAAATAAGAGCCGTGGTATCTCAGATGGTTAACGCTCGCTGTAAATATACGACGACGACGCTGTAATTATACGGGAACGAGAGTAACCCGGGTTCGATCCCCGCCCGCACCAATGAAATTGTTAACTGCAATTTTAAGTGTTGATTTACCACGTGCTCGGCGGTGAAGGAAAATATCGTGAGGAAACCTGCATGTCTAAGGAATAGGAAAAAAATATTTCGTAGACATGTGAAGTTCGCCAACACGCATTGGGACTGCGCGGCGGACACTTCCATGCCCTAAAACCCTCCCAGAAATGAGGGGAGGCCTGTGCCCAGCATTGGGACGTATATAGGCTGTAACTTTAATTTATATTAAATGCGTAGAATTCAATATTTAACAAATAAAAATAATAACACTATAAATTAAATTATTTATTTAAAGTTGGTACCACGTCACGTAGTCATGCCACTCACAAACTTTAGACGACGAGCGACTCGATATCGCACAACATTTCAATTTTATTATATCAACTTCTACTAAGAAATTAGAATCATCATATAAAACATAGGCCTCCCCCAAGTAATGCCACAAAGCACGGTCCTGAGCCACCTGCATCCATCGACTTCCTGCATATCTTACTAGGTCGTCACTCCATCTAGTAGGGGTCGCCCTACACTACGCCTACCGGTACGAGGCTGCCACTCGAGAACCTTTCTTCCCCATCGGTTTACGGTTCTTCGAGCTATATGGCCGGCCCATTGCCACTTCAGCTTACTAATCCGTTGGGCTATTTCGGTCACTCTGGTTTTACTGCGGATATCCTCATTTCTGAGTCTATCACCCAGAGAAACTCAAGGTCGCTCAGCAAGCTATGGAGAGGGCTATGCTCTCTCCATAGCTCACTGAGCGACCTTGAGCGTCCTCATACGGCCAGCAGTGAAGGACCACGTCTCAGATCCGTAAGTCATCACTGGCAACACGCACTGGTTGTACAATCTAGTTTTCAGAGATTGAGGTATACCTGACGAGGAATTAGAATTAGCAAGTAAGCAAATAAACGGGGCACCCCTCAGAAGCCCTACATCTCTTCAGAAAGTATGATTTTTTTATTTTAAGTAAGTTGTACTTAATTGTTCTTTCGTTTAAAACTTCCGTACGCGTAACCTCACGCCCTTGGGCACGTGCCTGGTTTACAGAATCTGAAACTTTTTGTTCAATATAGATTCTATATAATGCTTATTGAAAGTCAATCTTTTGTTAGATTTGCCACTAGGAAAAAAACCTCTGTCCTGAGCCGAACCAGCAAGAAACCCTGCGGGACTTTTTGACAAAAAAAGCTTACAACCATATAATATATTATACAATTAACAGCACAAAAAAAATGGAAATAGCTTGGTAGCGATCATATTCATAAATTAATAATACGAATACTTGGTAGAGCCATGCTGCAGTTATATTAGTAGTAAGTATAGTTGTAGCACGAAGGGGTCGGCTCGACCGGGGAAGGACCACGCTCTCACAGAATACCAGCATAAAATAGTAGCTTCATGCTGCTGTATTTCGTACGGTTAGTGTAGAGAACCGGAGACCCTTTTTACTGGAAACGAGGCATTCCATCTTAGTCCTCACGGGTGACAACGCATCTACATTTTGATTCGTAATCGAGGATAAATGTAGATATCTATGGGCCACACCAAACACTTAGCATCAGATGGACTGTGTGTTCGTTTGTCACCCTATCCTATAAAAAAAATATAATACAGGTTGTAAACTATGTAGGTACGTTCCACTGATACTCAGGTCGAAGGGATCTTTTCGCATTTCTGAGAAGATTATGGAGCAATATGTCTACCTCGCTACTCCTGTGCATGGTGGCCGTCGTCATATATACTTACGATATTTTCCTGCACCTCGTGTTAAATCAATTGCAATTTTAAGTTTAATTGGTGTCTGCGGGGATCAAATCCAGGTCACTAGTTACAGTAAAATTTAAGACGTGCACTTAGGCCTTGATCTACTACAGCTCCAAAATTCGTGAAAGCTGTTCTTATAAACAGTTAAGAAACTAATAAGTTTTATTTACATTATAATTAATTTTACTTTATTATAATACGTCAACTTCAAAGATATAAGAACCTTTTTTTAAGTATTTAGGTATTTATACAAGTGATAAAATTAAAAATTTTGTACAAGCGACTTCAATACATATAAAATGAGAACATTATCAATGTAGTCGAAGTCAATTAAATACGCATTATTAAGGATAATTCAAAAACTATTAGTATGTAATGATCAAATTTATAAGGGGGCACATGAGAAGAACAAGCTTTCAAATAAAAAAAGAATCGCCAAAATGGGTTCACCTAGAAAAAGTTTTGACATAAAAAATACAGTCTATTTGAGAACCTCCGCCTTTTTTGAAGTCGGTTGAAAAGTAGAGGAATGACACATTCAAAAGGTACTGTGGCATAGATGTGTCATATGTGTCTCATAGTATTATACAATAATTTTAGTGCTGGTTATCCAATTGTTAGAAAAACCCTTAACTCAGTTTTTTTTACCTCAACACCCCGTACCCTGGAACTGTTCGTGGAGTCCTTACTCAGCAAGGCCATGCAAGTGACTGTTGCCAGGAACGCGAAGACCCTGAGCCCATCGCATGTCAAGCAGTGCATACTAGCAGAATCGCGATTTGATTTCCTCAGGGATTTGGTGAGTTGAAATTAACTTTAAGAATACATACATATACAGGCTGTTAATGTAAACACTGTTATCTTGAAACCAGTGGTTTGGTTTCACTTATAGAACGTAAATTCAATGAATTTAAAAAAAATACACTATTTTCTTTCATAAAATTTAAAAAGTTTCTGTCCGACACCGTCCGTAAATTCATGGAATCCCTATGCGCCCGAGTGACGTAATCACTGTAAAGATCGCCGCCCGCACTAGCTACCTACACAACATTCCAATAAAAACACAATAGGTACACATAACCTGTCATGTAACTTTTCCTCATACATTCATCCTGGCTTAGGACAGGCAAAAATTGAGGAATTAAGAAAAAATTGAGATTTTGCTAAAAAAATCTTGTTATTTTTCATTGAATTTACGTTCTGTAAGTGAAAACAAACCACTGGTTTCAAGGATAACGGTGTTTACACTAACATCCTGTATATACATACGTCGCAGCCAACTATCTTAATTGGCCGTTCAATCAACAACCTAGTCTCTTTACTAAACAGCGCCGTTCTACGAGCGGCCTATATGATGATATTCAGCCATTTGGTCAAACAGCTAGGTAAATGACTTGGATCGATGACGTTTCATTACCTAGCCTGTTAATTTCAATTTAGTTCCACTTTCTGCCACCTAGCGCTGAAACTCTCCAAACTGTCAATATGGCGTCGGCAAACAACAAAAATGGTGTTTTCCAAATTTTAATGAAAAATAGTACAAGCTGTCGCAGCTACCTAGCTTGATTAGCCGTTCAATCAACAGCCTAGCCTTTTAACTAAACGGCGCCGTTCAACTAGCTACCTAAATGATATTCAGCCTCAGCATTTGTTACATTTAATAAACTGGCTGGTTAATGCTTAGGCCATTCGTGCGATAGGGTGAAACAGCGCCGTTTAACTAGCGGTTTGAAAGATATTCAGCCCATGCTTTTCAACCGCTGCGTCTTATACAATATGTAATGCCTAATTATGCACTATGCGCTATATTATATAAATATACGCGGCTTTGGGGTGGCCCAAGAACCACCTCAGCCGCACCCTAACCTACTGTCGCTGATATTACAAGATAGTTGCAATGTTCTATTACATACATACATACAATGTATATAATTCTCGAGAGGATAGGCGGAGTACAAAGAGCAGCGAGCGACTCAGACCAGGTTTAACCAAAAAATATAGGATTACAAAGATAATTGTGAAAGAAGTAATAGGTGGCAAGTGCATAGCTGACACAGTCACAAACCCAAAATCCTATTGGTTGCCTTTTTTTTAAATTAGTTCCACATAAACATGGGACCTTTTTAGACTAACATGGAACAAATCGAAAGTCTTGAATATATCTTAACCCTCAACGGGTGTAAAAAGGGTGGCTGCGCATGGTTGTTAATCAATAATAAACGTAGAAGGTGACTGTGGGCCACAGTATGCATTTACTATCAGGTAGACGGTGTGCTCATTTTTCACTACCTACTTCTATGAAAACACATCTATTGTGCTCGAGCTTAAACTCCCAGATCGGCAACCAAGAGCTGCGTCAATGATTCGAAAAGTCTGGTACACCTGGCGTACGTTTGTATTTTATTTCCGGACTGAAAACAATACTCACCGTGTAGTGGCGGTGTAAGAATATCTACACTACCCCATATCGTCTTGTGAGCCTTGAAAGAGACGACAGAGAGAAATAAACCAGATGTGTAGCAGAGTCTTCCTAATAACAATTAAAAATATGCATGGCGATTAGGCATCTCATGGGTTAATCAAGTTCCAAGTTGATTTACCCGTGCACCGGTGTTACCGGAAGTTATAAATTTAGGTCACTTAGAAGTGCCTCGAGGCGTGCCTAGCTACAAATTTTCACGGACGCTAGTGAGAGAGCGTACCCCGCCGCGGTTATTGTTATATTTACTGTAGGTACTTATAATTAAAATCGTTGCATAAGATGTGTGCTGTGAGAGATTAAGTCATCAATTCGCATAAATAAGGATCTGCGCTTTCACCAAATTCCACACACGGAAGAAAGGTAAATAAATATTGTTATTATTATTTTACATTGTGTATATTTTGTTATGTCATGCGGACATGAAAAATAGGTACTAGTATGTTTCGAAGTTTGATTTTTTCTTGTTCATCCAAATCGTCTGGTTGGACAGGCTAAGGTCTTAGACCATACTATAGTGCCTCGTTCTCGGTCTTTCGAATTTTTTTATAAAATATTAAGGTTTAGGGGTAAATTTTTAGGTTTGTCGGGGTGCTATTTACGAAAACAGCATTTATAATTAAATCCAAGATGGCGGTCATTTTTTAATATAATATGTATGATAGGGATGTCAATTTCGAGGTGTCTTGGGGTGTTGATTACGAAAATGACACATATATTTTCAAATACAAGATGGTGGACATAATTTTTTTTAATGTTATAGATGTCAACTTTGAGGTTTCTCGGGGAGATGATTAAAAAAACACCATTCATTTTCATATTCAAGATGGCGGACATTTTTTTTAAATATGATATGGTTATCAATTTCGAGGTGTCTTGGGGTGCTGATTAGGAAAACAGAATCTATTTTGAAATCCAAGATGGTGGATTTTTTAAAAATAATATGATACGGATGTCAATTTTGAGGTTTCTCGGGATTATGAAAATTTATTAATAGTTATTGCATTTAAAAATTTCAGATGCAAATTATGGATCGAAGTTATTGGAAGACCTGATTTAGTTGGAAGAACTTTCGAAAGTCTAAAGAGTACATATATTTGCAGTTTGCATTTCGAAAAGAGTATGCATGAGATGAAATCGCTGAAGAAAACAGATATACCAACGTTGAAATGAAATGAAATATTTATTTACGTTTGGTTAAGATATACTGAAGATGGTCATATTAATTAAACATCTGCTTAATCAGCCATTATTAATGGCATGCAAATCTTACAACTAAAATAATGAAATAATAATATTTATGAGTAAAATGTCCAAAATAACTAATTGTCAGCAATTAATAAATGGGTAAAAGGTACTTAATAAATATTTCACAATTGGTCCAGTAAATTTACGTATCGTAGTTTAAATATTCCCTTACAGTGTTAAAAGCCTTTTCACGGAACCAGTTATATAATTCTCTTTTAAATTTAATGAAAGGTAAGTCTTGAATTACTTGTGGTAGCTTATTATATACTGTCATACACATCCAATAGCAATTTTTTTGGAATCGCTCTCTTGGGAATTATAGTGGAAACCAACCTATTCTTATTTCTAGTGCCTCGTTTGTAAAAGTCTTTAGCTTGTGTGAAATAATACATATTGTTTTTTACACATTTCACCTCTTCAAAAATATATAGACAAGGAAGTGTCAATATTTTCATAGATTTGTAGCGGCGCTGTCGTCGCGCCACAAGCGAAATACACCGAAGCCTAAATCACGCTATCAACATTCCGAATCATAGACAGCATATATAGAACATCTCCGAACTATCACTAGGAGTGTTGGCCGCTCCCCGGGCAGAACACCTTGCCCGGCGGGAGATCTCCCCTTTTCATACCACGGCCACAGTGGTGACCACCCGACGTGATCTGAGCACGCAACCAAACAACCTTCGGAAACTTCAAGCTTCATCATCGTCATAGAATACCCCACCCA
The DNA here is from genome assembly GCA_907164705.1 of Parnassius apollo. Classification (NCBI taxonomy): domain Eukaryota; kingdom Metazoa; phylum Arthropoda; class Insecta; order Lepidoptera; family Papilionidae; genus Parnassius; species Parnassius apollo. The sequence continues at coordinate 726,680 of CAJQZP010000419.1, forward strand.
TTCGCTCCCGAGGAGATATCGCCTGCAGTCTTCATATCCTGCAAGCCATCTAGCTTCACAAGGTTCATCGCAGCACTGGAATAATAATGCTTCCTGTTCCTTCAAGCTACTCTCTGCGCCATACAGTATTCGGCACGGCTCTGAGCCTTACTGCTCGCCTCTGCTTCACGGCGCTCTCGCAGATTACTTGCCTTCTTCTTGACTCACCGCAGACTACAAGGCAATCCACTGGCACTTGCACATTCGTCGACAACGAGACTGCACTATCGACCTCCGGTCTGAGCAGGGGGTGATGTAGCGGCGCTGTCGTCGCGCCACAAGCGAAATACACCGAAGCCTAAATCACGCTATCAACATTCCGAATCATAGACAGTATATATAGAACTTCTCCGAAATATCACACGGAGTGTTGGCCGCTCCCCGGGCATAACACCTTACCCGGCGGGAGATCTCCCCTTTTCCTTTCACGGCCACAGATTTAAACAAAGGCTGACATGGCTCGTTAGGCACAGTACCACATATAGCTCTGACACACATTTTTGTGCAATGAGCGCCTTTTTTATATCCGTGCTATTACCCCATATAATGAGTTCATGTCGCAGGACTGATTCAACGTAAGCAAAGTACGCAGTAAGGGCTGTTCTCTTTCCTGCTTTTTTTGTTAATTTATAAATTGCAAACGCGAAACGAATGATTTTATTGCATACTTTTTCGACTTGTTGTTTCTAATCTAATTTTTGGTCAATTTCTATACTCAAGAATTTCGTTGTTATTGTATTTTTGTTGCTTTTACGTAGGCGGTCCCATAATGAATTGGCCTAACTATGAACCAATGAAGGAAATGAAACGAAACCAATTTTATTTTTCAATATAATCACCATGAATACTAACACACTTCTGACATCTGTGAATCAACATCTCTAAACCTTTATAAAAATAATCACATTTTTGTCCTCAAAATGACTGAAGACGGCCGCCTGCAACTCTTCATCGCTTGAAAATTTTCTTCCTCTTAAGTCCCGCTTTAAATTTGGAAATAAATAATAGTCGGACGGGGCCATGTCTCAGCTTGCCTCTTCGTTTTTCCTTTATCTTATCTCGTAATTTATATATTAAAGAAGCATAATATTCGCCGTTCACGGCTGTATTACGTTCTTTAAAATACACCATCAAAATGCCTTGAAAATCCCAAAATATTGTGCACATCAGTTTTTTAGTCGATTGTTGCACCTTTGCCTTTCTAAGGGGCTTTTCACCCTTATAACGCCATTCCATTGACTCGCGCTTGCTTTGTGGATCATAATACAAGATCATAGTTTCATCACCAGTCACTAGCCGCTCGATCACAGTCTTTGGACTTTCGCCACAAAGATCCGAAAACTCCGAAGCGCAGTGCACTCTTTCCTCTCTCTGTACCGCTGAAAGAAGTTTCGGTACCCATCTTGCACTCACTTTTTTCATGTGAAGTTATTCATGGATCGCGCGATGAACGGTACTCTTAGGGAGCCCAAGCCTTAATGCAATTTCTCTAATCTTTAAACGGCGGTCACTCAGAACCTCCTCTTCGATAAGAGCAATCGTTTCGGGAGTGAGCACTTCCACAGGTCGACCGTCGTGGCCAATCTTCGACGGTTTCTCTCCCGAGGCGAAACTCTTTCACGCAATTTTTCACTGTGCTATAGGAGGGGGCAGACTCCTTATACACGCCATCCAATCTTTCTTTTATTTGGGCAGGGGATAAACCTTCTTTAAACAGAAACTTTATGACACTTCGATACTCAGTTTTCGACATTTTGAAAAAATACGCGACTCTCGTTATTCAAATGTTCCTGTTAAATTAAGACTAAGCATTTCATGTCGATGCATGTTTCTTATATTAAGTGCACGATAAACGCACTATTTAATGCAACACAACATGTAGCGACATGTCGCGTTGAACTATATCAGGCCAGTTCATTATGGGACCGCCTGGTACCAACGAACGACTGTTGATGACGATGTAGATGAAAAAATAAATAATTAAATTAATGAAAGTTGTTGATTTGTGACAACCCTAGCCTCCATGCGTTGTCCAGACGTTGTCGGCATTTACCAAGAGATCAAAGGCGTCGTTCTACTGTATGTCTTTATTATACTGTGCTGAGAGTGTAGATAGGCAGGTTACACTACTCGCTGCGAAGGCACGTGTAGCGCCGTTAAAGCCAACTTGTATTCCAAAGGATGAATTGCAAACAACTCTTATGGCCAGCTGATGAGATACGTAATATCAGAGCGTATTCTGGACAGACTCACGTACGGTACTGGCTTGAATCAGATCAGAAAACTGCAGTTGCTAACCCGCTTGCCAAGCATGGTACCTATGGCGAATATGGCAATCTACGAGGGAGGCCTATATTCAGCAATGGACTTTGATAATTTGTAACGGAAAATAGCGCAAGATTCAAAATTGGACCCAAAAAACGCTCTTGGTCCTTTGAGCCCGACATTAAGTAATTGTTAATACTTATTTTAGTCTTTAGTACAAGTTTTACATGTTTTATGTAGAGGTGAAGTAAATTTTGCAAACTGTAATTTATTCACAGTTTATATATGGTTCTATCTTGGTCTTTTTTATAGAATTAGGGTGACAAACAACCACACAGTCCATCTGATGGTAAGTGGATATTGTAGCCCATATAGACATCTATCCTCGATTAATATCCAAAATGCAGATACGTTATCACCCCAGAGGACAAGGATAGAATGCCTCGTTTCTACTGAAAAGGGTCTCAGGTTCACTATCCTCACCATACGAAACATCGCAGCATTAAGCTGCTAATTTAGGCTGGTATGCTACGTATGTATGTGCATATTCGGTTAAAGCGAACACTGTAAACATAACACTATTTTTATTACAGGTGAAGAATATACCAGATGTATCAGCAGCGGAGGAAAAGGAAATGATGAGTGCTGAAAGCTCGCCGAATTCGTCTAGGTAATTAATAATAAGTCTAATTAATAATTAATAACGAACCTTGAAAATCAATAGCAATTTCTTTTCTGCAGTGGAAGCATTTCACATAACGTGGTAGAGGAACTCTGCAGCTATATCATGGCTGTAGCACAAGGAATGGATCGGCTCGACCGGAATAGGAACACGCTTCTACAGAAAACCAGCAAAACAATAATACAACATACATAATAATACAACATGAAACAGTAAAACAATAATAATAATATCCTCTCGACCGGATTTCGGTCACGGCGGTCAGCCTCAACGGAGACTAGCCTTCGGCGCAGGACAAGATTTTAGTTCCCAAGTGTATGCGCAAGCTCAGGTGCACTCTCTATTCCCTCACTTTCGTAGTCCGACAGAACGGTAAACCGACACGACCGGAGAGACATCAAGCGCAGGATCAATAGCTTTAAGTGCTTTCCGAGGCACGGGGGTGAGACACCGCCAACTTACTGACTCCGGGCAGCTACTGAGAATTTCTTGACGGAAAACTCAACAATTTATTTTTTGGCCCGACCCGGGATTTAAACCCAGGGCCTCATGATCGACAGTCTCACTACTACAACCACTAGACCAACAAGGCAGTCGAAATAATGCTGCTGTGTTACGTATGGTGCGTGTAGGCAAATGTGTTAAGGAGTTTAAGGGAATTTTTTAATAATGCAACTTAAATAATATGGTCTAGGACAATTGTATTGATCTCACAACAGTTTAGAGGGTAATAAAATATTGAAAGTACAAAGAACCTGTTTACGATTAACGTTATGTACTGACGTAATTATCATATATAATAATAAATAAAAAGCGCAAGCGCTTCAACAAAATTAAGTATGTATTGCAATTGATCAAAGTGTCCAATTAATTAGCCGCGTTACTGTATTGTCGGTAAAATTGTAATATATGGGGATCGAAGCCGAGTTGCTCGCGTGCTGTAAAATTAACAGCGAACATTTATACCCTCAGCTACACGGCTCTAAAATTCGTGGAAGACGCTGTTATAAAGATATGTGAAAACCTATTATTTTTATTCCTTTTTTATAGAATAAGGTTGACAAACAAGCACACAGTCTACTTGATGTTAAGTGGATGCTGTGGTCCATATACATCTACACCTATCCTCGATTAAGAATGTAAAAGGCAGATGCGTTGTCACCCCTGAGGACTAAGATGGATTGCCTCGTGTGCAGTAAAAAAAGTTCTACGGTTCCCTACACTCACCATACGAAACATAGTATAAAGCTTCTATTTTACGCTGATATTCTGTTAGAGCGTGGTCTTTCGCCGGTCGAGCCGACCCATTCATTCTACAACCATAATAATATAGTTGCAGCCTGTCAGCCTGTCAGCCCCTACCACGTAAAAATAGATGTGTACAAGGAAGAAAAAACATCTAAATGATGTTAGATCACGATCATTTATGGCTATATAAGCTAGATTTAGTACATCACTGCACGTAAAAATAACAGTAAAAAATTATACAAACAAGAATTTAGCTTTGTTTCTATACAAAAAAAAAATATATTATAGGATAAAGGACTAACGAGCACACAATCCACCTGATGTTAAGTGGTTGCTGTGACCCATAGACATCTATCCTCGATTACGAATCAAAATGCTGATGCGTTGTCACCCGTGAGGGTTAACACGGAATGCCTCGTTTCCGTAAAAAAGGGTCTCCGGTTCTCTACACTTATCATACATACAGCAGTATTATGCTGCTATTTTACGCTGCTATTCTGTGAGAGCGTGGACCTTCCCCGGTCGAGACGACCCATTCGTGCTACAATTATACCAGTAATATAGCTGCAGCATGGCTTTTCTACCACGTAAAGATACGTACCACGTACAAAACAATGAATGAATGAGGTGAAATATTTGACAGATCCCGTGGCAGGCAAGTAAAATTGTTAGAAAAGTGTAAAGACTAATATTTCTTTCGAAATCAAACTACGAGTAATCCTAAAATTAGAAGTTTTTAAAAAATTCAAAAAGTGTAAAATAAATGAAGAACACACCACTGAGGCATACGTGGGTGGATTGAAAAGTACTCGGCCTAACCAAGAAAATAAACACATACTAAATCAGTTATATTTTTATTTTTCTACATAATCACCATCAAGTTCAATACACTTTTGTCACCTCCCCTTCCAAGCATTTAGACCGTTGAAAAAAAAATGATTCTTCCTTAGAGTCAAAATATGCGTCTACAGGCTTTGACCTCGTCGTTTGTCGAAAATCTTTGACCTCCCAAGTGCTTTTTTAGGTTAGGGAACAGAAAGAAGTCTGATGGTGCCAGATCAGGTGAATACGGTGGATGCGGTAACAGTTCAAAGCCACAGTTGTGAATTTCAGCCATTGACTGTACTGACGTGTGAACACGGGCGTTATCTTGATGAAACAGGACTTTTCTTCTGAGCATTCCTCGACGTTTTTCTTTTATTTCCTCTCGTAAACGACGTAGTAAGGTGCAGTAGTAATCAGAGTTTATAGTCTGACCCCTTTCAAGATAATCAATCATAATCACACCTTTCGAGTCCCAGAATACTGAAGCCATCACCTTATTTGCCGACAAAATCGACTTAGCCTTTTTAGGGGGTGGTGAACCAGGTCTTCTTCACTGTTTTGATTGTTGTTTTGTTTCCGATGTACAGTAATGAACCCATGTTTCGTCCATAGTAACAAAATGATTCAAAAAATCATCTGCATCGGCTTCAAATAACTCCAAACAGTCGCGTGAAATAGTCAATCGCGTCCTTTTTTGTTCAACTGAAAGCAGTCGCGGAACCCACCTCGCAGACACCTTGTGGAAACCCAACTCGTTGACAATGATGTTTTGAGTTCGTTCATAAGAGATGCCTATAATCTCGGCTATCTCTCTAATTTTTAATCTGCGGTCTCCCATTATTAAATCAAGTACTTTTTTAATATTTTCGTCAGTAGTTGACGTCGAAGGCCTTCCAGAGCGGGGTTCATCTTTCACACTCTCTCTACCACGCTTAAATTCTGCTATCCATTTTTTGACGGATGAATATGACAGAGCACAATCGCCTAATGTACTGACCATGTCATCATGGATGGCTTTTGATGATAGCCCCTTCTTATGGAGGTACTTAATGACGGCACGCTGCTCGATTTGCTCCATTCGCGGAAATTATGTCCGATTACTTTGTTAATAAATTTATAAAATCACAACTAATTATCGCACACGTTTCGAACTTCACACAATGAACTAGTCTGAACTGAACTAAATAATGTGGGTAGATTTGATTTTTAGAATTGAATGGATCTGTGTTAGGCCGAGTACTTTTCAATCCACCTAGGTAGTTTTGTGTATATACATTGTACATACACTTGAAAACAAAAAACTTCAGAATAGTAACTTTTCAATGATAATGTCACATTGAATAAAACTATATATTATACGGGATTTATCGCGTTTAATTAACTATTTTAACTTATTTTTTAATTCCCGACGTTTCCGGTGTTTTACATCACTTATGTTCACGGGGGGACTAAGATGTTTGACGTCCCAATGTCATAGCCCGGCTACTACCTTCAGTTTTTGAATATTAATTTTGGTCCGATCTACGTAGAACGAGCTTACAGTATCTTGAAGTCTTGCAGAGGTATGCTTGGGTTTGGATTTAATTTTGTTAATTATAGGATCCCAAGCAGATGCCAGCACCCAACCATCTTCTCTATTGAAATTAGGATGTTTTTTAATTTCAACTTAAAAGTAAATTAATCGTTAATAAATATAGTTTTATACAATGTGTAGTGTTCGCGTAAATTCACACGTCACAGTTTGATCATCTGCGTGACAAATGAGTTCACCCCTGTCCCAGCCAGCAAAACCTGGTGAGAGTAAAATTATCAGCCCACGTTGCCCGGATATATTATACTAATACGTTATATATGTTTTATTAGATTTTCAGATGTATCAGTCCCACCACGTAGGATAGCCAGAGAGGACTCCAATAGTTCTAGCAGTTCAGATATACGAGCCCAACAGGTTACACTATCGAAAGACATAACCAAAAGAGAACTTTCTTCAGAATCTGAGACAATACGACCGCGCACTGAAACGATTACGCTCCCAAAAGCTGCAGATACAGCTATAGATTTATCTATAAAGGTAGAAGAATCTAAACCGGTCCGAACGGCCAACTTCTACCAAGAAACCTTAGTGGACGAGGTCCAACATCCAAGTGTCATAACTGTTAATCCAACGTACTCAAGTCCACAACCATCGACTTCGAGGTACATAAATTTAACACCTGTTGGAGCGGTACAAAAAGCCGAAGTCACTGTGCCAAAGCAGGTACATAAGACTAAGGTCTACATAGATGTAAGGCCAAATAATATCACGCCGTTACCCCGTACTCCAGTGACTCCGATTTTAAATATAGACTTCTCGAAAAATCTAGCAAAGCCCGAAATCAAAGTTCTTGATACGGCCGTAGCTAGTATCGTCGGAGTGCCGAAAAACGAAAAAAATTCCAAATTGCAAAGGCAAAACTCTAAAGTTAAAGTGGAAACTAAAAAGATTGAACCCAAACCCGTAGCTCATGTGCAACCAATCGACATAGATCATTTAAATTCCGGTAACTTACAAATAGACGAAGACTATGATACCTGAATAAATAAGTTTGTTTGTTTTTTTTTATAATTTGTTGTGCTATGTTTTAGTGATAGATATGAAATGTGTTATCCAAATAATTAAAGTCACGAAGACTCGTGATATAACTCTTACACAATGATAGAACTCTTACGCTTTGATAGAAGTGTCGATTCCAACTTTGTTACACGAGCCAGTAGAAGTCCTTAAAATTGATTTCATTGCATATATTGCTAATCAATGAGTGTCTATCCGAAGTCGAATATCTATAAAAATATAAAAACTATTGCGAGTTGAATCGACACCAACTTATTATTCTTTATTTACATTTAGGAAAAATTTAAAATTTTTAAAAATTTTTTTTAACATTAATTACTCGCTTCCTGTATATTTGCGGTGTTCGTAGGTGTAATTATCAACGCTTGAAAATTGTCCTTTGTCTGTTTAGGCTCGAAGATTAAACGATCGTGTTGATTTTTTTTATTTTAACCATAATTTTTTTATTGTTTTCGGCTTATATGCCAAATTTTTGTTTCGGAAGTAAATAATTTTTATTTGTGTGTATTGAACTTTTGCTTAACATTTAAAAACAGTTTACTCGAAATTCCACCTATCTAGCCAGTGAATTACTACCAATTTATTAATTATTTTAAGTGTTTGAGTGAGGTGCACAGTTTAAAGAGATTCTAACAGTTGAAAAACGAATGTGTACTTGGGCAGAGCAACTGCAGAGGTCTTGCGAACGTCGCGAACTTCTACTAGCGCTCTGCACTGGGTCTGCTGTACAATACATGCGGTTGACGCGATCGTGTTTTATAGTACTTATTTAACTTATTTTAAGTGCCGTTTTAGAAAAATTTAATATCTATAATGGTGAATTAGTGTTATAAATATATGAGTTACTAAGTAAAGTTGAATTCAAAGTTAAGATAAACCATTTAACAACAAAAAAAGGGAAAAAGCCATGCTTGTTTCCCTTTTTTTGTTGATAAATGGTTTATCTGAAATCGAATACACTACATGATTAAATTTAACAATCGAAAACTGAAAACATCTATAAAAAAATTGTCACGAAAAAATTTGACATGGCAACACTTCTTAAATACTACACTTTTTCTTGTAGTAATTACAATGATTTTGTTTATTAATTGTTTTTAACTTTTAAGTATGTACATAAAATTAATAAATGACAACGAGTTTTGAGGAATTATATTATCCAAAATTATTTTATTCCCAATTTCGTGACAACCCCTAGCATACACGATAACTGTTTTAATTAACGGTAATTACGCGGGCGGCGGCGCGCCTGACGTCAAAGGCGTTTCCTAACTATTTTAAAGCTCTTTAAACTGTAATAGGAAACAATTTCATCATTTATTTTTTGTAAAAATATTTTTGGGAATTCTTTCTATCAATGTATGAAAATCGATTCACTGTTTCCAAATCTTGACACAATAACCGATTGCGGTTGTTTCAGTAAAATTCTATTCTTAAAGTATTAGAACCTCAAATCAACTAAGAAAGATAGATGGATCGTTGCGTATATGTCAAGTAATGCTGAAACCATGCTCAATACACATCTGTCAATCATTCATTTGTCGTGATCGAACCATTCTATGTAGTACATTTCGTCACGCGTTCCGCTACATTCGGATCGATCATTCAAATGGATCATTTCGGGCCCCAGTACCCTACAGTAAAACAATTCATTCAGATCATTCGGGATTCGATCGGTTTTCGACTCATTTACACCAATCACTAGTTAAAAAGGTTCCATCAATTGTTTGTGATTGGTTGTAACGGAACAATCAAAAACAGGAGAATGAACCATCAATACTTTTAAGTGTACCAGTTCAAACGAACAAATCATTCTTGATTGACACATGTCTAATGCTCAACTTCATGACATACTCTCACGCACACCTGTTTAGTCCGTAAATTTTTAATACTGTACGCACACATATGCACCCAAACCGACGTGTTTGTTTGCAAATTATTTTAGATGCGACGCGTGCAAATGATTGGCTGATGAGTGTGTGTTTTTGCAATAAGTTATACATACTTTTGTTTTCTTTGTTAATCTGAGATTAGAGCAAATCAGTGTAAATTGTAAGTTAATTGCAAACCGGTTCGAATAATTTAAGTTAAGAACGTTTAAGTTACCGTTTGACAGAGTTACATTCTATTCTTAAAATATTAGAACCCGAAATCAACTAAGAAAAATAGATGGAGCGTTGCATGACATATGCATAAGTGATGCCGTAACCATGTTTCTTGACATACAATCATGCACACACGTTCAGCCCGTAAATTTTTACTGATGTATGTACACATATGCACCTAAAACGACGTGCTCGGCTCTTCTAGTGTAGACCCACTAATTAAATGAGCCGAGCACGAGCTGGCACAAGCTGAACCGCTCTACTCGTGTCAAGTGTGGACGTTCGACGAGCCTACAACATGCAAATCGATGCATGCAATGCAAATCCTTTTGTGTTCGTCAAAAACCGACAATAGGCGAGCACAATCGAGCACGAACGAAACGCTCGAAGCACGCTCGTTCGAGGCTTGTAAGTTGGTCCACAATACATAAATTTGTGTTCGGCTCATACTCCCCTCGTGCTCGGCTCGTCTAGCGTAGACCCACTTTTTAGTTGCAAATGATTTTAGATGCGACGTGGCAAATCATTGCTGACGAGTGTGTGCTTTTACTAGGGCCGATATTCGGCAAATTTATCGAACATTCGTTAAAGTGGTACTCAGTATCCACTGTATTGAAATGTACGAATTGAGTTATGTCATGTCTTTCATAATTTTACTGTTGAAAGTATATTTTATTTATGGGTTAAATAAACTTGTATAGTGTTGTTTTTGGTGTAATGTAGATTTATTTCTAATTATAGCAAATAGAAAGCTTGATAAAATGTTTTTGGAATCATTAACAACAACAAAACATTACATTAGTACATTTCACTTTTCTTTGGTCGTCAGTTTCTGTAAAATAAGTCCAAATAGTAGTGCCACTCAATTTTATCATGTCAAAACAAGCATGTGCCGGCAACTTTCTCAGTACTAGATGATGCAATAACATGTCAAATGTGGCGGGGGAGCGAGGGGCAGGGCGCGGCGCTAGAAAGAGCGCAGAATTAGCGCCAGACGGCGCTAATTCCGCGCTCTTTACGGTAACAAGTTTCGACATAAATTGCTTAGGTACTGAGGTGATCCTGCCGAATAATGTTCGGCCGAATATTCGTATTCGGTGAAATCCATATTCGGCCCATCTCTAGTTTTTACAATAAGTTATTCATAGTTTTAACTAGGTTTTTGCATCACTCGAAAAATGTGCTCAGTGCGCCGACTTGCTTTCTTTATTAGTCTGAGATTCAAGCAAATCGTTGAATGTTGTAAGTTAATAAGTTACCGTTTAAGTTATAACGTCGCTCTGCCAGTAAAAAAAATTAAGCGAATCATTTAAAAAAACAATTATTGATTTAGTTTTGCTAGGTTTCTGTTTATAATTCTTTTATCTTTATAAGATACAAAAATTTTGTTTTTATTTGGATAACACGTCTCATGTTTTGTTGTTTACCATTTTAGGTATGTTAAAGATAATTTTGAGACAAAGCAATTGTTTTTTTTTTGTATGATTAAGTAATTATTTTAAACGTTGCATGATTTATTTTTTGATGTATTCGTACGAATGAGAATTTTTGGTTATTCTGGTTTTCTTCAATTGAAATTGTAAAAGAGATTTCTTATACTAGGTATTTAAAGCGGTCGGTAGTCGCAAAAAGTATTACTTTTTCATCGTTATTTTTTTAATTTTTGTAGCTATTTGACGTCACTCTCTTTGGCGCCAAAACTTGAAATGATTTTAAACATTTTTTAACCGGCATTAAGAAAGAAAAATTCTCAATTCGGCTATATATTAGGTACCTAAGTCCTAACACATATTTAGTAATTGTTTTGTTTATAATCATTTTAATACTTGAGGACTCGTTATCTTCTGATGAGATACCACAAAGTATGATTCGCCATTCCAAGTCAAATCTGTTTTTCAAGTTTCATTCTTTGTTTTTTTTTTCATTTATTGAAATTCTGATTATGGATGTAAATTGCATTACAGTAACAAATTGATGTTATCTATGTATATTTTCTTGATGATTCTCTAAAAACTTACAAAACCAAACCTAGTAAAGTTTTATGTTAATTCAATTAAATATTAGGGTGTCACCATACTGTTCTTTACAATAGGTCGGAATTGACTACGAATAACGATGTATAATTGTCAGATTTATTATTATTAAAATGATGTTGATATGCATTAGTGTGAATGTATTCACCTTAAAAAACTTACCAAAAAGTTTGTATTTATTTGCATTCTTTGAAACGCTCTATATTATGATACCGCGTGGATACTACGTTATAACAAAATTAAAATGGATTTTCATCACACCGCTTACACAAATTTAAATAAAAAGACGTATAATGGTGCACATAATGTGTAAATAATTCTGGTATAAAGGTATCTGGTAAATTTCTGCTAATAAGGTATGTGTACATTTAATAGACTAATAACTTCGTGTAAAATAGACACTAATAGATGTTTTTGATGTTTACATGAGATATTTACAAGTACTTTGTCAATTATATTATTGTAATCCAAAGAATAAATATTTAACTATCATTTAGGTACAATATTTATTTTTTAACATGTAAACATACTAGTAAATGTCTAGTTACAATATGACTTGTAATATATGAATACGACTGATTCTTTTGTTTATTAAAATACACTGTGTCGTTTATTTGTAATTTGAAAATACGATATTAAAATTTGGAGGCTTATTGCATTGTTTTATCTTCGTAAAAGTAATTTTTAATAGAAAGTGTATATTATGTTCTGAATTGAAGTTTTTTTTATTGCATCTGGGGCATATAGTTTTAGTAAGCACTAAGGCTATTTCAAGTGCTGCCTCAAATTAAAAAGTTAGAGTTCTTTTAAAGTTGAATAAAATTCATGTTTAATGTTAAACTAAAGATTTATTCGGTTAACCTACACGTCTATACAAGATCTGTAATGTTACACTTTACATTACCATAGAAGTGAAATAGATGATTAATCCTATAGCAAAAATATTAACATGCATTATTTTGCTCAGTATAATTGTTTTTAAGCTATTGCATAGCTTCTATCGCGGGCCTTGAGCGCGGGGACCGAATCCAGAAATTCCGTAACGAAAAAAAACCTCACGCTCCCCACTCCGACGGGCACGGACGTGTGGCATTGAAAGCCGTGCATCGTCTAACGTCGTTTCAGTTCGGCAGACTTCGGCACTCGGCAGACTTCGGCACGGTGTTTGTGTGCGTGCGACTAGACGTATGCGTATACACTAGCTGCTAACTCAATGATAAAAATTCCTGAATAACCTACATGTATTGTAAGATATTAAAAATATTTTAAACAATATTAACTTCTCATTTATTCAATAAGAGAAAAAAAATTGTTTTCTTATCGGTCACCACGCTCAAAAAGTGTAACTTGATTTAATATCAAAGACTTAACTGCATAAATAAAATAAGTAAATAATTATAATTGCATAAGTTGATAAAAAATGCTATGCAATAGCTTTACCGCGGCAGTCACCGAGTGCCACATGTATTTTTTATGTTCACCTAAACTTGGTGATATTGAGTAATTTTATGGCCAAATGACCCTATAATCTTTGTTTATAGAATTCAACATAGATTAATAGTTATTAAAAGTAATGATTGATTTTATTAATGGTTCGATAAGATCTTTTTGGCCTAGAATGAATCGGCAAAAGTCTATCGGGACCTCAAAAAAATATTACAATTAATACAAATTTTAGTATCCATTTCAATATAATATGAATCGTTCAGTGGCGAAGATGTATCCTGATGCTCTTGATCAGATCAGCAATAGTTTTCTTTATGGAATGTTTATATAATAAAGAGGAGTGATATGCTTATTATCACTTGAGGTTGACTTGAAATAATAGGCATATTCTAGTCGATTGTTCATATATCAAATTTCAAGTTTTGTAATGTGGTATCGTCATGTATGCGAAAATTTGTCATGAAGCTGTAATTTTTAAATATTTCTCTACACGGTTTTTAAGACTATGCTATTTTTAAATTTGTTTGTATGTTTGCAAGACTCTGATGGGTGTTTTAAAAGCAATAACATAAGGAGGGTATGTATCGTTTACAAAACTTACCAATGTGTACAACGCTAATATGTATATGTTTTATGTATGTTGTAAATTATAATAGAAATACAAAATTGGTGATACAACTGCTTATTTTTTATTACTACTCCTAATAGGGTATTTTACACCGTATAAAAACATTTATTTATAATGGATTTTGTAAAAAGTAATATTTATTTCCATTCATGAAAATGGATTATAACTTTTATAATTAAATTTTAAGAATATTTTTTATCTGTGCCTCAAATCTCCAAAACGCTATCCGCCATATTATATTCCGTCGTGACGTCACTGGTTAAGTAAACTAGCCGGTGGCGAAGCTAGATCTCCAAGCTAGGGCAAGCCATTCGGGGGCTACGTCGCGTTCGGGGGCTACGTCGTGGCCCCCGGCCACCGTAGGCGCGGGCCTGTGGACGGCGAGCAATGGGTAGCTCGCCGTCCGTCCGTCTAACGACGACAGGCCGTGTCGACGGCGCGTTTTGTTCCACGCGCGCCTCAAAGAGCTGTCAGCAGCGTGAAGGGGCCCGCAAGGGCCGACGCCTGCCGGGGCTGCGGGCTGTTCGAAAGAGATACCGCGGCTCCGGAACGTAAGGGCACTGAAGGAACACGGATGGTTTTTAGTCAGTAAAAGTCTGACACTCCCTTACGCTCCACCCAGAGCGAAAGGCGTCATTAGATGATTTTCCATCCGCAAAAAAAAAAAGCTAGGGCAAGCCCAAGATATAAATTGATAAAAATATAGACTGTTGATTTTAGCAGTTTTATAAAAATACACCAATCTTGATCTGTCTCCACGCTTCAGTTTCATATTCAGTGCTGTCAAGGACGTGTTTAACAAAGCACACAGAAGGCATACCACTGCTAGATAGATTGTATTACATATCAGCAATTGCATAGCTTCGGTTTCTTTGAAGAAAGCCGTTTGGGTTTGTTTAAGCGAAAGAAAAAAAATATTTACATCCAATACAATACATGAACAAAAGTAAAACACGAACAAAGTACAAACAAACTATGTACAAAATTAAAAAAAAATATTTACATTCTAATGGATAAGAGATAAGATAAGTGGAATCGTCTCGCTTTCTTATGGAAAGATTTAATTACGTCCACGTAAAATGTTGGTGAACGTTTTAATTGTACCAATAACTGTTTTTAATTGCGATAATTGATAAGTCTGAAATACACTCTTAACCTTGTGTATTATCTCAACAGAGTTTAAAGATTTCCTCTCCGATTATCACTTTAACACACTTCAATTCATCACAAGGAACACTATTATCCTCCATTTTCATTAAAAATCTTTAAAAAAGCATAAATTTTGAACTCGTAATATTAAATCGCTTAAGATAAGCACACAGAGTAAATAAACATTGAAACGTGAAATAAACTTGCAAATGTATTGCCCGCGCGCCTCCGCTTTTAACAAATTTATTCCCAAAAGCCTGGCTTCAAATCTCTATACTAATCGCTATATATACAATTATTATTATAACATATTATTATTAATTAAGTAGTTATATTTCATTATAGAATATTTTGCCATAGGTTAGAAAGTGAGCGATCGTCTTCTCGAAATCCCCGTAAAAAGCCCACGCGAGCGAGGGAGACAACTATTAGCTCTATTAAAACTCATTTTTATGACAGCAGCAGTATCGCTAAGGCAATACGAGGTCATCGGTCGACATGTTGTGTCGAACAGTGGAGTGCGCGGGAAATTTGAAATAGCTTGAAACATTTTACGAGTTATTTTATTAGTTGATATTATTGATTGATTCAGGTTTAATAAGGCAAGCCCGGCTTTTCGGCTTTAATGGAAGCTTCGCCACTGAAACTAGCTAATATGCTGTGTATTATTTGGAAAATTTTCAAGTTGTCATTATGATTGTTCAGTTTTATTCCGAATTTTATTGCAAAGGTATCATGAAAGACGGATTCGTGATAGCAAAAAGTACTAATCTACTAAGGATAAATACATTGATGGTGGCAAAATCTTTTGCATGCAAACCAGATTTTTGTTCTGCCGTGTTTAGGAATTTTTAAACATCAATGTAAGCACTTATTGCCAACTCTTGTTTATACAATAACACAATACCAGGTCACAGTGCATTTTGATAATACATAGTTACGTTTATCTATGATTACAATTATTACTTAAATATCTAAGATTATCTAATCTATTATAAAATTTGACTTGCAACACCTATCACCCCATGATGTTTTGTTTTGTATAAATGACAGTTAAATATAAGTCATACTTACATCAAAAGGATTTTCACAAAAGTATAAGTAGTCTAGTTTTTGTAAACAATATAATATGCGGGTATCCAGTTTTTAACCAAGTATTTCTCATATTTAAATTTAAATCTGTTGGCAGTTGAGCCTATAACTTCCCCGGCGTTCTTATGCTCGTATTTTTGCATTCAAACACAACACACAATGATAAAAATGATAACTAATTATTAAACATCCAAAAATATCTTATTCCTTTGCAAAATCAGCAAATCATATGGCAGTGACGTCACGAGCTTTTCAGCATGGCGGCTAGCGTTTTTGCGCGAAATTTTAAAAGGATAAAAGTAATTTTTATGTATCTATTCGGTTTTAAAAAAATTATATAAAATCATAGTGATTCATTATCACTAGGATTCATTTAAAACACTATTTGAAGAAGGGTGTAATACCCCACTGCGCTAATGGTGGTGATGTAAGAGAACCTATCACCCCGTATTATCCCGTTAGTTTGTTTGCCTAGCGCGGTAACTATTGCAAACACCCCTCATGACCAACGACACATTACGGCCCCCAGTCCTCCGGCGGCCTCGCTATTACAGTTTTATTGGTTACAGTTCGACCATTTAAACGTTGAAGAAGGGGATATTAATCTTCAGTGCAGGTCCAGTTGCTGCCTTTGACTACATTGCAAAGTTAAACGCACGCAGTCTGAAAACTGACGAGGTAATATTATAGGATTATCTGAGGTCCGAAGTAAAGAGAAGGCCGTGGTAACCCTCGGATGTTGCAACATCTTCTATCACGGGGGTACGGGAAGGGGTAAAAATGAGATTATTTGACATCCTACCTGCTGACGTTTTTGAAAACGTTTGCGAGGAATCTTTCAAAACTTTGGAATTATCCAAAAACTTCGAACCGAAACTTCTTAACGTCATGACTGTTAGACGGGAAACGATGCTGCAGTCTTCAGCAGATATGATCTCTAAATATATGCGGTGAGTCTAATTCAACTTCAATACAGCTCGTATTGAAGAAGACTAAGACTAGAGAGGACTAAGATGGAATGCCTCGTTTCCAGTAAAAAAGGTTCATCAAATCTCTACACTCATCATACGAAACACAGCAGCACTGAGCTGCTACTTTACGCTGGCATTCTGTGAGAGCGTGGTCCTCCCGGTCGAGCAGCCCCATTCGTGCTACAACCATAATATAGCTGCAACGTAACTCTATCGCTTATAAAACTGTATGTCTGTTACCTTTTTTACGCCTGCTGAACATATTTGAATATGACGATGAGATCAACTGACTGCATTCTGATGGGAAGACCTTTTGCCGCGGGAAAACACCTAATTCTCACGGGATAATTTGACTTAATTTGGGCTAAACCGTGAGGTGGAAACCTAGTAAAATATAATAAAAATGGTAAGTATATTCTTGGGCTGATCAGGTACAGGCAGGACAGGCCGGAGAGGAAGGCGCATATTTATAGTTAGTCAATGGCTGTCAGAACTCTAAATCACACGCTGGGCATCCGATAAGTGCGGTAAACATGTAGTCCAGCGACGGAAGAGATGTAAGATAGACAAAGTGTCTGATACTGAGATCGCTAGTTGAGTCTAAGCTTCATGGACTGGTGATGAAGAAGACCACCGCGGGGTTGTCGCTTTTGCGCTCATTAACACAGCCCAGCGTGTTGCAGGGCGTGTATCCGTATAGGAAACTGCTTCCTTCTTGGTCTAGTGGTCTTAAATGAGGTTGTATATCATGAAGATCCCTCGTCGGGCTAAAATCAGATATTGGATTTTGCTGTCTCATTAGCAGCCCGGATTCAGGAAGTTGGTGATATTTCACCTACGTTCCTCTGAAAACACGTAAAACTGTTGGTACTGCACCTGTCGTGTCGGATAATCGTCCCATGGGACTTTGAGTGCACCTGTGCTTGCGCATACACTCATGTCTTGCGCCGATGGCTAGTTCCCTTCAGACTGACCGCCATGACAGAAAATAGCTAGATCTGGAGGACAGACACTCTAGTAAAGTTATTTTATAATCTTAGTACCTGGGCTTACACAGTAACTACCGGTTTCCCCTTTTTCAAGATATGCTGGATTATTAACTTTATATGCCACCGGTGCATAGCCCGAAGGCAAATAAAATAACAAAAGGCGACACTCGCCTTGTGTTATTTTATTTGCCTTTTTCAAGAATTGCTCACTGACTTAGTACATTCTCAAAAAGGCCTATTCATCAGTGAACTTAGAAAGATTGATGATGCGATGTGTGATGTGTTCTATCCTATCTTCCGCGGCCAACAGTTCTAGTGACAAGTGGATTCTGTGGCCCACAGACATCTATAATCTACGATTAATAATCAAAATGCAGATGCGTTGTCACCCCTGAGGACTAAGATGGAATGCCTCATTTCCAGTGAAAAGGGTATCCGGTTATCTACACCCACCTTACGAAACATAGCAGAACTAAGTTGCGGTTTTACGCCGGTATTCTGTAAGAGCGAGGTCGTTTTCCAGTCGAGCCGACCCATTCGTGCTACAATCGCATCATAGCTGCAGTGTGACTCTATCATGTATGAACATTTCCGATTACTCAAGTTGTAAGATGCTCACCGTCTTGACTTGATCTGACCTATGGTCTAACTGGTGATGTGATAACACTCGTGGAAGGTTTGCGTGAACATTTTCATTGTCATTGCGATTAAAGGGTAAAAACATCAAGGTGTTTTTGTTAGTGCAGGTCCGATATGAAGCGACCCCTGTCTCTGCCTGCCTGATGCGTAACGCATTTTTCCATATACAAAGAAATCGCGTTGCTATGTCGCGAACCAATTTTACAATATTATTAAGTTTAACCATTATCAAATATTACGACAAACTCAGGCTTCGCGTAAATATTATGTGCAATATTACTTATACAAAGGCTGGAGAGTATTGGCATAAGAGGAGTGGCACTATCAGACTACCTCAATGAACGCAAACAATGCGTGAAAATAGGCTAATACATTAGTAGCCAATGTAATGTGACGTATGGTGTCCCATAGGGAAGTGTCCTTGGGCCGACTCTATTCTTGACTTACATCAACAGCCTCTGCAATATGACTATTAACGTGGGACGAGTTTTTTCGTATGCAGACGACACTGCCATTGTTTTCACTGGCAACACATGAGATTCCGTACGTCAAGTCACAGAGGAGGGGCTACTCAGGGTAGCTAACTGATTAAAATCCAACCTCTTAAAATTGAATACGGACAAAACAAACTACATAGCATTTACAAAATATAATTCAACGCAACCTGAACATAATTTCAAAATTCAAATTCATGATTGTAACAACCTTCGAATAAATTGCTCTTGCAAAACCATTACCAAAGTTAGCAATACAAAGTATTTCGGAGTTGTAGTTGACTAGAAACTATCCTGGCACGCCCATCTAGAACTATGGTTCGCCTGTTCAGAGAATGCGTTCCTGACACCTATCAGTTAGTCACGACTAGTGATGGGCACAACATAACACTGAGTTCGTTACCGTTCCTCCAAAATGAACCGCCGCGTTATTTTTAAGATTATTTTCGTTTTAAATTGGCGGAATCATTTAAAATTTATATTTTAGTAATTTAAGTGGAAACCAAAAAAAGGTAATATTAATATAATAAAATTTTTTTATTTATTATTTGTTACAAAGTTACAATCTGTATTTCTATGCAATAAAGTACATTGAATTGAATGTCCGTACAGAATATTAATCAGACTCCGATTCGCTTGAGGAGGTGGTGTCTTCATCATCATCTTCGCCTACATGTATAATTATATTATTATCAATAACAGAATCAATCCTGATATCTCGGTCAAAATGTTCCACAATCAGGTTTTTAGTCTTCTCAACAACCTTTTCCAGGTCATCTCTTGTGACTTCCCCGCAGGCTTCTTTTAATAGAGTCATCCTCTTTTTCGTGCTGAATGGCGGGGAAGTATTGTGGCGGGCGGCGTAACCTTTTATTTGAGCCCAGATTAGCTCAATCGCGTTATATTGGCAATGATACGGTGGAATTCTTAAAACGCGATGACCGTATTCCAGAGCCAGTTCATCGATTTCGTATCGCACATTTGCCGCTTTATTTTCTTTAACTAATTTAATTAGCTCTGGTTTTAGCATCTGCATATTTGCGTCAATGCCTTTTGCCTGTAACCAAGCCACCATTTCTTCTTTTTTATTAGCTTGGGTAGGTGGTTTCTGTATTTGAACCGAGTGATAGAAGGCATTATCCATGAATATTACAGAAGGCTCTGGTAGGCTGGGCAAAAGCACGTTCTGGAACCACTCTTTAAATGTAGTGGCATTCATTTCCTCGTGGTAGTCATTTGTGGTTTTTGATTGAAATGCCAGTAACGCGTTCTCCACAAAGCCGTATTTTGCAGAAACTGCGTGGCATATTATCAGACGGGCCCCCTTACCCATTAGTACTTTCGACGTCGACGCTTGTGTATCCGAGAACGGGAAACCGTGTGATTGGCGTTTAGCCATGTCTCGTTAATGAACACGACATTATCCCAGTTATCAATATTTTTTGCTTCTCTCAAAAAACTTATCCGTTTTAAAATTATGTCATATCGTTCTAATAAAATGTTTCTTTTGTCTTTTTTTTATACGAAAAACCAATATCTTTTAAGATTTTGGTTAAAGCAGTTTTACCCCCGCTAAACAGTCCAGCTGCTCTTAAAGATGCCAAAAGCTTCTTCCTGTTGAGATATTTATTTCTGGAATAGTAACCATATATATGATTTCTGATTGCATCAGCGTCAAAGGTGTCAATTTCTGTCACGGGTTTAGTTCTACGTTTCTTCTTCGGAGTACGTAAAATATTATCTTTCCGTGCCAGTAGAGCCGAACTTTTCTTTATTAATATTTGTTATCGTTCGTTTGCTAACTCCAAGGGCCTGAGAGACGCGCTCTTGTACTTGTTCGACAGGTAACAGGGGTCCGCAATTTTGCCGCTCCACTTTTCAAAGTTTGTCCACGTTTAAGCATTATTAAGTATGCACCAAAAGTAAAAAGAACGCAATACAAAACACAATCGAAGTCCGATTTAGCGCCGATGTCAGTTTGAAAAGCAGAAACAGTCCATTAAACGAAAGCCGGGTAATCAAATAAAAACAGATCGAAAACACTTGAAGAACGTGGTCTATGCGCACGAAACGACAACAGACGACTGTTTAACGTCACAAAATGGCGGCCCATAACGCCATTTGGGGTTACCATTTTCAACCTAAATATAAAAATGCTACTTTCTTTCGCGCGTTCGGTTTGGTCGTAGTTTTATTTTTATATTTAATAAAAGTTATCTTATAGTCCATTATTTTCAAATTCTTGAAAAGAAAAACAAAACGTATTATTTTATAAAGTATAACTGTATAAGAACAGATTACGATACTGTTGTTGCCTTTATTGTTAGCACAGCCTACAAACAAACTTAACCGAAGCATATATATTACCAAGTTTTGACACCATTTCGCACAAAATTATAACATCATTGATTATTGATATAATAATGTTGTTTTAATGCTCATCAATGTTAAAACTGTAACAACCAGCAAAAATATTTTTATCGTAACTACAAATATAAACCGCTGACATAACCTTGTAATAGCGCAGTATATTATTTACCAAGTTATTTGACACTCAATTTCGCACAAAATTATAACATCATTGATTATTGATATAATAATGTTGTTTTAATGCTCATCAATTGTTAAAACGGTAAACAACCAGCAAAAATATTTTTATCGTAACTGCAACGCCATTACAAAGTTACGTCGTCAGTTCAATCGCGACGTGTCAGGAACGCATTCTCTGAACGGCCGAACTATAATGATGGGAAGAGCCAGAAAACTCATATGGGTTTTTAAAAAGCTGAGACATGTTACTGACAAGAAACTATTAAAACTAATTTGTTTCATTGGCTCAGTCACTATTGACCTACTGTATCCCAGTCTGGGATGGTGCTAGTAAGACGCAGTTTCTCGATTTAGAAATAGCACAAAGAGCACTACTAAAGGCAATGAGCTTTAAACCCTATAGGTATCCCACTGAAATGAAACCTATACAAAATAAGTTATGTTCTTACAGTTAGGCAATCGTATATATTAAATATAATTCTAAAATGTCGCAAAACGCTTCCATATGATCCTTCCAAAATATCTAGAAGACGAAAGCATAATGTAGCTCCCATTGCTACAGTCAAGTCAGGTTAAGATAAGAGGCAGTTTACGACTCGATCTGCTTATTTATACAATAAAGTTAAATAAAGTTTTAAATATTTATCAAATGACTAAGTACAATTGCAAAATGACTTTGACAGCACTATTAAAAACTTGGAGTAATAATAAAACTGAGTCTTTCTTACAGAACTCAAACTAAGACATTCTTGGATTATATTTTACACACAATAGAAGTTTGATTTAAAAATAATATTTTATTTAATAGGTAAAAGTAAGTAGTTATCACATTAGTATTCGTTAATCAATGTTACAAAGTCGTGTAGTGGCGGTTGAGAATATTCACTACCCCATATCTTCCCGTGGGTGTCGTAAGAGGCGACAGAGGGAGACAGGCAGAAGATGGGCAGCAGCATCTTGCTAATAACAACAAAAATATAATAAAAACTGCGGTTGTCAACCCACTCGCCAAGCGTGGCAACTATGGCAAATATCCCCCCAAGAGTAACGACGCAAACAATCGGCCCCCAGTCCCCGGCGGCCCCGCTATTCCCGACTACAGTGGCGACCATGGTAACGGGGGGCAGGGAGTGCTAAGAACCTCCGGTGGAGGATCGGTTGCCACCTACGACGTCTCGACCTGGCAACATATAACGCACGCACCCTGAGGACTGACGAGAAGATAATAGAGTTGGAAGAAGAGGTAGACAAGTTGCGTTGGCATATTATTGGATTATCCGAGGTCCGAAGAGAGGAGGAGGACACAGTAATCCTCGAGTCTGGCAACTTGTGCTATCACCGGGAGAGCGACCATCTGTCCCAAGGAGGTGTCGGATTTATCGTCTACAAGTCTCTCGTCAACAACGTTATAAATATTGGGAGTGTGTCGACGAGAGTCGCGTCCCTGATCCTCAGAATCACCAAATGGTATTCGCTGAAGGTTATACAGGTTTACGCACCAACCTCGGCACATCCCGATGAGGAGGTGGAGGAAATGTATGAGGTTATTTCTAGAGCCATGCATTCCTCCAAACCCCACTACACGGTGTTGATGGGAGACTTCAACGCAAAACTAGGCACAAAAAAAGGTGAGCTGAAGTTAGGGAAATTTGGAGTAGGGCAACGGAACCGTAGGGGCCAGCAGCTTGCCGACTTTATGGAGAAAGAGGGACTCTTTATGATGAACTCTTTCTTTCAGAAGCGGCCCCACAAGAAGTGGACCTGGTTGAGCGCCGACGGTTCGACAAAAAATGAGACTGACTTCATTATGACTACCAGACGGCGGCAGTTCAGTGATGTCTCAGTGATCGCGAGGGTGAAAACTGGCAGCGATCACCGAACAGTTAGAGTTACACTGAACTTAAACGTTAAGTTGGAAAGGTCTCGTCTAGTGAAGTCAACGCTCCCGTCAACGTCCCCCTTGTGCTCTCGAATTACAAAACCGTTTTCAGTGCCTAGAAGACTGTAATACAGTGGATGATATGAATGAAAAGCTCGTGGAAAATGTCCATGCGGTCGGCTAAATTCTGCAAGACCCCCCGCAGAAGAACACAATAACTCTCCGATTACACTCTTAATCTCATGGATGTTAGACATGCGATGAAGCTGCAGTCGTCAGCAGATTTGACAGCATACAGGCAACTGAACAGACGGATCTCCAAATGCATGCGGCAGGACTTACGCAACTTCAATACAGCTCGTATTGAAGAAGCGATTGAGCGGAACCAGGGCTCCATAGTTTTTGCCAGAGATCTGTCTGCCAGTAAGAGCCAACTGTCAAATCTGAAGACTGAGTGTGGCAACATCGTTTCCGGGACACGTGAGATTCTGAGTGAGATTGAGAGGTTCTATGGGCAGCTGTACACATCATCGTTGGAGCCACACGCAAGTGTGAGTAACGATCCAAGAGCAAGTCTTATCCGACACTATTCCGATAATATCCCGGACGTCAGTCTGAGCGAAATTAGAATGGCTCTCCATCACCTTAAAACGGCAAATCCCCGGGCGAGGATGGAATTACAGCGGAGCTTCTGAAAGTGGATGGAAAACCGGTACTTGAAGTCCTTCAGAAGCTCTTTAATTCCGTCCTTCATGGAGGCACAACTCCCAAGGCGTGGAGCAGAAGTGCGGTGGTCTTGTTCTTCAAGAAAGGTGGCAATGCCCTCTTGAAAAACTACAGACCGATATCCCTTCTGAGGCGCGTCTACGTGCTGTTATCGAGAGTCATTAAGAATCGTCTCGCACGCAGACTCGACGACTTCCAGCCTCCCGAACAAGCCGGTTTCCGAAAAGGCTTTAGTACCATAGACCACATACATACCCTTCGGCAATTTGTACAGAAGTCCGAAAAGTACAATCTGCAACTTTGCCTGACGTATGTGGACTATGAAAAAGCCTTTGATTCCGTCAAAATTTAGGCGGAGCTACAGTCTCTTCAGCGGTGCCAAGTTGACTGTCGGTATATCGGAGTGCTGAAGTGTTTGTACAGTAGGGCTGCGATGGCTGTCCGAGTACAGAACCAGAGTACGAAACCTATCCAACTGCAGAGAGGTGTGAGACACGGTGACGTTATTTCCCCGAAACTCTTCACCGCTGCATTGGAAGACGTTTTCAAGCTACTGGACTGGAAAAGATACGGTATTAACACCAATAGCGAGTACATCACTCACCTTCGATTTGCTGACGATATAGTCCTTATGGCAGAATCGCTGGAAGACTTAAGCACTATGCTCAATGACCCCAATAGAGCCACTCCCAACGGATAGGTCTTAAGGTGAACATGGACAAAACAAAGATCATGTTTAATGTTCATGTCACACCTATGCCGGTAGTTGTTGGGAGCACTAAGCTCGAAGTTGTTGACGATTACGTTTACCTGGGACAAATAGTCCGACTAGGTAAGTCCAACTTCGACTGAGAGGTCAATCAACGGATTCAACTCGGCTGGGCAGCGTTCGGGAAATTACCACACATCTTCTCGTCAAGTAGACCTCAAAACCTGAAAACTAAGTTATACATACAACCAGTGCGTGTTGCCTGTGATGACCTACGGAACCGAGACGTGGTACTTCACTGCTGGCCATATGAGGACGCTCAAAGTCGCTCAGCGAGCTATGGAGAGGGCTATGCTCGGCGTTTCTTAGAAATGAAGATACCCGCAGTAGAACCAGAGTGACCGACATAGCCCAACGGATTAGTAAGCTGAAGTGGCAATGGGCCGACCTTATAGCTCGAAGAACCGATAACCTTTGGGCAAAAAAGGATCTCGAGTGGCTGCCCCGTACCGGTAGGCGAAGTGACCCCCCACTAGATGGAGTTACGACCTGGTAAGACATGCAGGAAGTCGATGGATGCAGTTGGCTCAGGACCGTGCTTTGTGGCATACCTTGGGGGAGGCCTATGTTCAGCAGTGGACTTGTGAAGGGCTGTAATGATGATGATGATGATGAATCAATGTTACGGAGAGGGGGGATTTCTAACACAAGTATGTATTATATATTAAAAGAAATCCTCATTGACAACACTGCTATGTAAAAACTCTGATACTGAATAAATTATTTGATTTGATTTGATATTGTGGGTTTATGAAGTTGGTAGGTGCCAATAGGACCACCTTGCTTAGTAATCGTCAGTATTACTGAACTGAGATACAGGTCATGGATTCCAAAAGCAATCAAAGCCAATATCTATTGGTTTCCGATTTTGGCCTGATATTGTAATCGTATTAAGACACTGCATCGAAGTGGATATGCTGAAACTTAGAGTTATTACATACATAGTTGAAACCAAAGTATGTTTTGTAACGAATGAAGACTGAAAAGGTATATTATGTAGATAATGTGTTCATAGCTGCACATGTCGAGCGCAGAGAGACAGTAGTGGGAACAAGCAACGCTGGACATTAGTTGTGACGAGCTTACACTTTTTATAAAAAAATGTAACGACTGTTTAGAAAATTAATTATTCTCTAACTTTATGCTAAACTTAACTTTTATTTATGTTACATAAACTATTAATTATCTTTTGTTTGTAAAACTTATTTTTGTTCCAACTACCACTAAAATAGGCAAATTATAAACACTGCTATTGTCTTAGAATGATTCGTTCTCCTATAATTGGTAGTACATAGTATCTAATTTATAGATATAAAGCATGTGTTAGAAATAAATTAATATGTACAACTGTTGGAGATCCATACAAATAAATAAACAAAGTCGTATACACTTCGCATCAAATGGAACATGACAACATGGACTGTGACCTGGGTTCACTTTTGTGCCAGACCTACTTTGGCTTTACGAAAATTTATATCTGGGCCACCGCACAGGTACTGATCAAGAGACGCCCAGTAACTGCAATGCACGATTAGTTCTGTGCTCTCGGTGGAGAGTAATAGTGACCAGTTCTCTCCAGGTACATACAAAGTAATCTATGGTGTGTGGCAAGATAAGAAACAAATTATCCATATTACTATTTATAACCATACCATAAACCATAAACACTCACGCCTGTCACCCAGAGGGGTAGGCAGAGACTACAGACTTCCATTTGGCACGATCCTGACACACCTCTCTTGCCTCCTTCACATCCATACACCTACGCATACATGCTCGTCGGTTAAGGGTACTCCTAATTTGGCCCGTTTTCAATAAATCGCCAATTTGGTCGATAAATTTTCGCCCAGGACGTCCCTTTCCGACTCTGCCATTCACTTCTGCACCATAAATTTTCTTTGTCACTCTTTCCTCATTCATTCTTTCCACATGACCAAACCACCGAAGCATTCCTTTCTTAATCCTGGTCACCACATCATCTTGCAAACCACACTCTTCTCCTATTACACAATTTCTTACTCCTTTTCCATCAGATTCAACCCTAACATACTCCTTAACGACCGCATTTCTACTGCGTTTATTCTACTCTCGTGCTTCTTCTGCCACACCCAACTTTCACTACCATACGTTAAAGTAGGGACCAACACAGCATTGTGAATTGCCATACGTGCCTTTTTCGACACATTTTGACTCTTCACAATAGAGTGCAAGGCCCCATTTACTCTATTTCCCGCATTCACTCGTCGTTCTATATCCTTATCATATCTCCCATCCCTGCTAAATACGCAGCCCAAATATACAAACTCATCTACTTGCTCGATCAACTCCCCTTCTATTCTTATTTCACAAATCGTTTTACTTTCTTCTCTTTCAAAAACCATAACCTTCGTCTTACTTGCGTTCACTCATACCCTTTTTATGATTTATAATGTAACCATCATTTGCAACTCGGCCGCCGACGACGCAAGAATAACTTGATCATCGGCGTACAAAAGGCATTTGACGGTTAACTCACCCATTCTTAATCCGCATTCTTCAACTTTCAAATTTTGCAAACAACTGTCCATAAATAGGTTGAACAGCCACGGGGAAGCCACACAGCCCTGTCTGACACCTTTATGGATGTCAAACCAGTCCGAGTAGACCCCGTTGATCCTAACACAAGCACAGAGTCCCATAAAGAGACTCCAATGCCTGTATCAAGCCAGCGCTCAACCCAAATGAGTTCAGTGTTCAAGCTCTTGTCATAGGCCTTTTCCAAGTCCATGAACGCACAAAAAACCTTTTGGTTTTTGGCCAGAAACTTCTCCGCGATCATGCGCATGGAAAAGACTTGATCTGTACATCCCATTCCCTTTCTAAATCCCGCTTGCACATCCCAAATTTTTCCATCAGTTTCTTTCATGACCCTTTCAATCAGTACCTTAGCATACATTTTTCCCACAATGCTAAGAAGGCTGATGCCACGGTAGTTTTTACAGTCCTGCTGCGACCCTCTTCCTTTATATACTGGGACTATCACGGCTTTGCACCAGTCTACCGGTACCCGCTTCAGTTCCCAGCATAAATTAAACAAGGTGTGCAGCAGGCCTGCCACCACTTCCTCTCCAGCCCTTAGCATTTCGAGTGAAACTCTATCATATTAAAATTAAAATTAAAATTTCCTTTATTTCCAAAAATCCTATTACAAATATTTGTCGAGTCTTCCCTTTAAGTAGTCAGAGACACTTCCCTTACGGTTGGCTAAATAAGATAAACTAGGTAGGTATATTATATCTAAAAGGTTAGTTTAGGATGGTATGGTTTACATTTTTTTTTATATTGAAATATAACATTTTTGATATAATTTAAATTTAAATTGCGGCTCTAGCGGCAATGAACTATTTTCATGTAAGCATGTATGGTAGCATATAAAATGTGCGTGAGTGTGTATATATGTTTGTGTGCGTCTGTACATGTGTGTGCGTGTGTGTGTCGTGTGTGTGTGTGTGTGTGTGCGTGTGTGCGTGTGTGTGTGTGTGTGTGTGTGTGTGTGTGTGTGTGTGTGTGTGTGTGCTGTGTGTGTGCGTGTGTGTGTGTACATGTATATGTGCACGTAGTGTGTGAATGAGTGTATGTATGTGTGTATACGAGCTCGTGTCTGTATGGGAGTGTGCATGTGTGCATATGTTGGTTACATGTATGCCCTACGGATAAGGTTCCTTGGGATCGGTATGAACATTCCGCATACAGGAACCAGCATTAATTGAACCAAACATTTTAACAAATTCTTATGAAAAGGTTTTCAACATCTTCATAGCTAAATGAATCCAACCATTCTTTTACAGTTTTCCTGCAAGTGTAAGATAACATGGGGTATATTTTAAGTATACGGTTTACTTTGTTGTATATATAAGCAGAGTGCCTACTATATTGTCTTCTAGCGAACGCAGTACGTGCGGCAATGACGGGTGCAACGACATCCTTCTTTCTTTTATGATTCAGGTCGACATAAGGTAGAGATTTGTGGCACGTTAAGATGAGATTCAGAATATAGAGTTTTCGGACTGTGAGTAGGCCACTCATTCTATATAGTTTATCAGTGGGAAAACGATAAGGTTTGGAGTAGATGACTTTGATAAGTGATCTCTGAGCTCTTTCGAGTGCAAGGAAGTGAGTTTTGTCTGCTCCTCCCCAAATCGAGATACAGTAGGTGAGCACCGATTGGGCCAGGGCCACGTAGATTCGGTTTTTAAGTTTATTACACATGACCTGCCGTAGCGATTTGAATACCCATATGAGTTTCCTAGTACGGTTTGTTAAAAGCTCCAAATGTGAGTGCCAGCTAAGTCGTTGGTCCAGCATTATACCTAGGTATTTAGTTTGGCTAACTTTTTCAATAATAGGACGGTCGCAAATCAGGTTACCAGGGTTAGTGCAAGTGTGAATTTTAATGGCAAAGTTATGGTTAGGTTGGGATTTATTAGAAGGAGTGAAGCAGATGTAGTTAGTTTTCTGAGTGTTCAAGGTAAGAAGGTTGTCTCTAAGCCAGTTATATACGTTAATTAATCCCCTCTCAGTACTTTCTTGGACATTATTCCAGGTGCTACCAGTAAAAACAAGCGCAGTGTCATCCGCGTAGGAGTATATCCTGCACCCGACATCCCTTAGATTACATAGATCATTTATGTATATTAAAAAGAGAGTCGGGCCCAGGACACTACCCTGTGGGACACCAAAACTAGTAGTGGCTTTCTCACTGTATAAGTCATTTATTTTTATTTCCTGAGTTCTTTCCTGTAGGTAACTTTTAAAAAGCATGAGCGGAGTATCCCTAATACCTAAGCATTCTAGCCTGTATATAAGAATAGGCACAGAGACGGTGTCGAAAGCCTTTTTCAAGTCCAAAAAGACTGTAAGACATTTGCTGCCATTGTCCACTTCACCAACTATAGTTGAAGTGAGATCAAGAATAGCATCTTGAGTTGAAAGACCCTTTCTGAAACCATACTGAGAATTGGATAGTAGTTTAAATTTATTTAGGTAATCAACCAATCTATTGTTGAGCAACTTTTCAATTATTTTGGAGATGGAGGTGAGGACAGAGATAGGTCTATAATTGCTTACATCCTCTCTGTCCCCGCTCTTATGCACAGGGGTTACTATAGACCTCTTTAAGGCGCTGGGAAAGTCACCAGTACTAAAGCAAAAGTTTGCAAGGTTACGTATATACGGTACAACAAAGGCTCTAGCATGCTTTAAAAAACCAGTGCTGATACCATCCCATCCAGGTGAGCTCCCTGAGTTTAGACTCATCAAGATGCGCTCAACTTCTTTGTCGTCAGTGTTTAGCAGGACGAAGGACGAGGTTTGTGTATAATTAGTGGTAGGGGCTACTAATACACTACTTCTAGTACCTGAATTTGTTGCAATTGTTTCAGCTAAGCTAGCACCTATACAGGCAAAGTAGTTGTTGACATAGTTCAATGAATCTAGTGGTAGCGGTTTTAAGTTAGTTAGGGCTACATTATTTGACTTAGGAGGTTTGTACCAAGTGATCTCATTAACTGTTTTCCAGAACTTACGGGGGGTTATTGGTAGATTTTTTAATAAGTTCTCCATGATGCTGTCGTTTAAGATTTTTAATAAGGTTGGGACAGAAATTTCGAAAACGTTTGTAAGTTATTTTTAAGATTATATTGTGGGGGTAATTTTCTACCTTTTGTTGCAATTTATTTCTTAGCCTTATACACCTCAGAGCTCCGGGAGTTATCCAGGGTTTTAATATCCTTTTACTGTTAGAAGAGTGGGTTAATTTAGAGTTTTGTTGGATAGCTGACTTAAGTATATTAATAAAGTGGTTGGCCAATTCTTCAGGGCTATTTGGCATTTCTGAAAGTGGGACACTCGTCGATATGAGGGTATTATATGCCCCATCAAAATCTGTAATTAACTTCGACTTAATGGGGGCTTTTTGGGTCGATGTTTTAGATAACTGAAGCAACACAAGATTGTGATCTGTGACCGTCGTGTTAAGAACGGCAATAAAAGCTGCAATGAGGTTTACTTCAAGTTTTATCATTACGTGGTCAAGGCAGGATCTCTTTCTCGTAGGTAAAGTGTGACCAGGCAATAGGCCATGCAGGGATAATACTTCTAAGTAGCTGAGTCTATTACGGCGATACTGAGGCTTCTCTGTACATATCCGGCAGCCTTACCTGCTTTCATGCTTTTCATTGCTTTCATTATTTCATCTATACTTATATCGCTACCTCTTTCCTCTTCTTTCGGTGTTTCTACTTCACTTACTCTTTATAAATATACCATTTTATACGCGGTAAAGCCACGCTGCAGCTATTAGTTGTGGCACGAATGGGTCGACTCGATCGGGGTAGGACCACGCTCTCACAGAATACTAGCGTAAAATAGCAGCTTAAAGCTGCTGTGTATAATACGGTAAGTGTAGAGAACCGGAGACCCTGTTTACAGGAAACGAAGCATTCCATCTTAGTCCTCTGGGCAGACAACGCATCTGCATTTTAATTCGACGATAAATGTAGATGTCTATGGGCTACAACATCCACTTACCATCAGGTGGACCATCCCGCGGTGTGAGTGCTTGATGCCGGAGGTGCGGTTTACACAGCCCTCGGTTCGCAAAGCACTCCTCTCCCTGGACATCCACAATTCGAGTGGGCCTGACGGTATCCCCCCAATTGTGCTGAGGACGTGTGCTCCAGAGTTGGCACCGGTCTTAACGAGTTTTTTCCAGTACTCCTACTCTCTATGCGTAGTCCCAAAATCATGGAAGACGGCTTTCGTCCACCCGATTCCTAAAAAAGGCAACCGCTCAGGCTCGTCCAACTACAGGCCCATTCCCATAACCTCCTTGTTCTCCAAAACAATGGAATCCATTGTAAACTGCCAGCTCATGAGGTACCTCAAGGTATCACCAGCTGATTAGTGATCGCCAATACGGTTTTCATCAGCTGGTGATCTTCTGGTCTACCTAACTCATAGATGGGATGGAGTCCAAGGCATTGGCCGTTAGTTTGGACATTGCGAAGGCCTTCGGTTTGGCACAAAGCGCTTCTTTCGAAACTCCCTTCCTATGGGCTTAGCGAGAAATTGTGCAATTGGATCACCAGCTTTCTTGCAGATCGGAGCATCAAGGTCGTTCTAGACGGTGCAAGCTCCTATTACAAGCATATTAATGCTGGTGTTCCACAAGGCTGCGTGCTATCACCAACGCTGTTTCTTCTGCATATTAATGATATTGTTGCAAGCCATAATTGATGCCCCTAGCGCCATCTAGTGTCGGGGAGCAGAGCGAGGAGAGCTTTCTAGAAAATGCCATGCCTGAACTTTCCACCAACAGCGCCATCTAGTATCTAATAGAGGAATTAAGCTTTCTAGAAAAGTCCACACTCGAATATTCTACATCTAGTCGGTCGGGACCGGTATTTGCTGGAACATTCTGGATGTTTCGGAGAAAAAGGCCTATATAAGGCCTTTTGGGGCGCGACCGGGGGAGTATTAAATTGGCGATACGAGCGAAGCTTTCGGAGCGAAATAAAAGTGTGATTAATTATTAGTGTGATTTAAGTTTTAATTGGTGTTCAGTAAATTCAAAGTGTCAATTTGGTAATTCAATCGGCAGTTTTTACTGTCACAAACCCTGAGCTCGTAACAATATGTTGCAAACCTGCAACATTCATTGCTATGCAGATGACAGCACTGGTGATGCTCTGTACACCGACCGTGCCAATATTTCTCGGGATAACGTCTCAAAGTACCGGGACAAACTTGTGTCTGAAGTCGAGTCTTTGCTGAACAAAGTCTAGTATTGGGGGCGACTAAATCTAGTCCAGTTTAACCATCAGAAGGCACATGTTAGCGCGTTAACCGCTAAAAAGAACCCCTTTATCGTATCTCCTCAGTTTCAAGGCACTCCCCTTGTTGCCCTAGTCAGTATCGAAATCCTCGGCGTAGACATATTGAGTGACATTAAGTTTCGTGGTCACTTGGAAGAGAAGGCCAAATTGGCCTCTAAAACGCTTGGCGTGCTCAGCAGAGCGAGACAGTATTTCATGCCGGCACACCGTCTGCAACTTTACAAGGCGCAGGTTCGGCCGCACGTGGAATACTGTTCCCATCTCTGGGCTGGGGCTCTCCAGTACCAGCTCCTTCCACTTGACCGCATCCAGCGCAGAGCGGCTCGAATCGTCGACGACCGAGTGCTTTCCGGTCGGCTCGATTCACTGACGCTGCGAAGAGATGTTGCATCTCTTTGCGTATTTTATCGCGTCTATCACGGGGAGTGTTCTGAGGAATTGTTCGGACTAATCCCAGCCGCCAAATTTCATGAACGCATTACGCGGCAAACCTCCTGATTCCATCCACACCATCTGGATGGTTTTCGGTCCACTACTGTACGTTTTACTAGGAATTTTCTTCCGCGTACGACCTCTCTGTAGAATAATTTACCACCGACGATTTTTCCGGATCGATACGACTTGGGGACCTTCAAGAAAGGAGCTTACTCCTTTCTAAAGGGCCGACAACGCACCTGCAATTCCCCTGGTGTTGCGGTTGTCAATGGGCTGCGGTAGTCACTTAACATCAGGTGAACCGTATGCTCGTTGACCCTTCTATAAAAAAAGGTGGACTGTGTGCTCGGTTGTCAACCCTTATTATATAATAATAATGAAATAAAACCAGATATTGTCATGATGTACAAAAATAATGTTTTAATATTTTTAAATTATTATATCTAAACATTAACAAATATTTAAGAATACACTAAACTTAAAACAGTTTTGATACATAATTGAAGCAAACACAATTTTGTGAATTACACAACGGGATATTTAAGGTTTTATTCAATCAAATAGGTTTTGAAATTTAAATATTTTATATACGCTGGAGTAAAATTTAAAAAATATTAACAAACATGGGATTTCTAACACAAGTCCAATTTTAATATAAAACTACCATCGATAAATAATTATTTACAACGACGACGGTTCCGTGACACCGTGGCTTAATGAGTTACGGCCTGAGGAGTCGCAGATTCGAATCCCGCACGAAACAAGTTTTTATATGGACTACAAACAATTTTTCGCGTAATTTATGTATGTAATCTGCCTCCACGAAACAAGAAAGAACTTCCAGTGTGTAAAGAAAAATAAAAATAAAAAATAACGTGAAACACAGACGGGTCAAATGGAAACGCGAACTTCCTTAAATGAGTTTTCAAATAAAAAGGGACATTTTACTGTCAAAACTTTTGTTGCTCAATCTACTATCGCATTCCTTATCTTGAATAAACAATACGGATCATGGGCGTGTATACACACAAGATAAGCTGTAATTAAAAATAAATAGTGATGCAACATGATGGTATTGGTAAGTTTCGTTGAATTTTTATTTTATCGCTTTACATGAATCAAAGAAACATTTTTTATCGTAAAATAAGAAATAGTATAGTCATTTTTATTTTATTTTATTTCTAAAATTAAACAAACGCGAAGAACTAACGTTATGTTTTACGAACACACATTTGAATTTAATTGTTCATACGGGTTTATTATTATGTAAAATTTTGAGATTCAGCCTTTCCGCACAATTACACCCGATGAAAAATATTAACGTCTTATCTCCTAAAACAGGTGAAATAATATTGACAAAGACACCTATAATAACAGTCTATTATGTTCCTACCTTAAAGCTACGTTTATTGAATTAGTAAAGGATCCCGTAACAAAATATATAATAAATATACGTAGTGTATGTAAATTTAATAAGGTATCGCCATAATTAAAAAAAAAACGTTATATTATAACAGTTAGAGAATAGTAGCCGAACTTCAATTACTGGTCCTTCGAGGCGGATTTAAATTTTATTGCCTCGTTAAAACTACAATTTAATGACGTGTTTAATTAAGCGGGTACCTTATTAAATTTATAAAGCACTTCAAAAGGATATTATTACAATAATGTTCACATAAATTAAAATATTGTATTAATACTGATTACAGTTACTAATTATATGGTAATTGATGGCGATATATTTACATCGTGGCATGGAATATAATTTAGTTAAAAAAATGTATTTAAAACCCGCATTTTAAAATGAATTACATATATTATACAAACAAAACATAATTATAATAAGTTAATGCTAAGCCTGGCTAAAATAATCTAGTTTAAAATTATATATTTATTTCATTCCTAGTATTATACACAAAAAATGGATTATAAAATATAGATACCAATTTCGTACGGAAATTGTTGTAAAATGTAACACGATAACAAGCACCTTAGAAATTAATATTTATAATAAGGCACATTTTAAGTGTTCTACAATAAAATTCAAAATATTGCAAATACTAAATATAGTATAGTATAGTATAGAGTATATAGATATATGAATTTATATAAAGAATTCAGTTATTACTGCATACGTTTGAGAAGTTCTGAATAGATAAAGACAATTTCGTAAATAAATAAATTACATTGTAAAATAATAATATACACGAGAATGTGTCGATATGATAAAAGATTACATCCTTATATACATATATATATATATATATATATTTAATATTTAGGTTTTCAATGGGTTTGTGATATTAAGCGATTATCTGTACTACAACAACAATTTTTACTAAAATGATTCTTGTGTATGTGATTAGAATGGAAATTATTAAAAAATTGGTTTTTTTTAACACAAAGAGAAATCATTAAATGAATTTATTGCAGAAAATTAAAAAAAATATTTTCGAAGTTGGCTAGTTTCGGTGCAGTGCAGACATGCATCCGCGCGGATGGATTGCATGCATGCTGACTCTGAAACTTTCATTTTGCTAGTTGCGTACGAACCTCCTCACGGATACTTGCTTCGAATCCAGCCAAGTAACACTTTCTTCAAAGACTCCCATTGAAAACTTGGAAATAAAAAAAATTAGAGAATTACAAGATATTATATTCTATAAATATTAACGTAATTAAGGTTAATATAAATTAGTTATTTCATGTTAAACGGTAAAAATATAATATGACAAAGTGTTTTGGAATGTGTTGACAGTCTAAGACTCTAAGATATGTTATTTAGAAAATGAATGCTTTAGTTTAGGTGGTTTAATGTACATTACAATTAAAACCCCTCAAAAATTAAAGGCGGTCTGTACCCAGCAGTGGGACGTGGGATAAAGGCTGTTACTTTACATTCTAGTTTTTAATTTTAAACCACGTTTTCACTATTAGCTTAAAACTTCATCTTCAGAGAAAATTCCGCATTATCCCAGCCCTGCAGCGAAAAATTTACAATTTTATCTCTATGTGTAAAAAATCGATTGCTGTCTGTTAGTCTCGTAAATCTCGACAAATGGCTGCACTGATTTTGATGATTTTTTTGTGTTTTTGATTATTATTTTTAACTTGCCGCTAAGAAAATTGAAAATTTTCAAAAATTTTGAAGTTATTGGTTTCACCCCGATTTTCGAAAATCGAGTTTTCATCAGATCTCGACGTTTTGAGATCCCAGGAAGCTATTCTGACTAATTTCACGTGGACGTCCGTACGGATCTATTGAGATCCATTTTCCGGCGTTCTAAAGATCTCAATGTGGAATAGATTTGGTGAGATAATATGAACTGATTCGGACGAGTAGATTTTCAGAAATCTCAAAAATAAAAATTATGAATAATTGTTTTTTGGAATAGCTTTTAAACGGCTTTACCGATCGATTTCAAAAACTAATCACACTAATCAGTTCTTAACCTCAAAAAATGACGTCGAATGCCGTTTGGAAAACAAAAATCGGGTTGAAAAAAAAATCGTTCGTGAGATATCGAAGGAGAAAGAATTTGAAGAAAAAAAAAAACGTTTTTTTACATAACTTCGAGATTTCGCAACATAATTTGGTGAAATTTGGAGCGCTTTGCATTTGAAATTGACGGGAAGTTCCAGGGATGGCCTGCAGGGTCAACCAATTTTTATTTTATTTTTTGACCCTGGTTGCTTTAGATTCACAATTGGACCCGGTAGGTGTCGCTGTTGTCGAGATCCAGAAATCTACCGTGCGAAGCCGGGCGGATCGCAAATTTTTAATAAAAAAAGGTGCATATAAATGTGCATGCGATTTTCCGACTGTACCTAATAACTATGGAAATTTAATAGGCTAAATATTTTCCGAATGTTCTAATTTTTTATATAAAAAAGAATATTAACAATGTTATAAACATTACTAATATTCCCCTTAACCACTCGTGGTAAGCTTAAATTGCTTGTGTTACGAGTGGTTCACGCCAGTAGTCTAATGGCGGATTCGAACCCACGACCTTTTTTGAGTTCGCGGTCCGCGCCCTGCCATTAGGCTACTGTCGTAGGTAAATTATGATAATAGGTAAATTATGGTAATTATGATAATTGATGTTGATACACATGAAGCCCTTTACTTTCCTTGTCAAAGACTGATGCAGTGTATGACGAAGTTTACGGATATTCAAACAATCGCGGCATCTGCTTTAAGCAGCGGTGAAACAAACTAAAATCACTGAAAATTATTATAGATGATTAAGAGATGTATCTCTTTAATAATATTGATGAGAATATTATACCTAATTCATTTAAAAGCAGATAAGGGGAGGGCCACATCTTATTGGTAAATGTAGCTTGGGGCAAAGGGATGGTTTTCAATTATTTATTTACAAGTTAAATTCATTCGAAACAAAACCACTTAATTCGTAACAAAAT
Source organism: Parnassius apollo (assembly GCA_907164705.1). NCBI lineage: Eukaryota > Metazoa > Arthropoda > Insecta > Lepidoptera > Papilionidae > Parnassius > Parnassius apollo. The sequence continues at coordinate 764,557 of CAJQZP010000419.1, forward strand.
TGACCTTTAATCATCATGTGAAATTGTGTAATAGAACAATACGGCCGGACATACCATGGCGAGGAATTTGCGCGGTTCTTTCGAATGAAAATTGCTTAAATATTCGCGTTAGTAACCGTCGAAAATCGTTAACGAAGCGGGAGCCACGGCATGCGATAATGGCCTTTAAGGGCGTTACATGACGAGTTCAAACGCCTCGAGCCTTAATTATGGGTAGTCGGGATCAAAATTCGCGCCGCACGCATCGTTCTTATATGAATCACTTTATACTACTGATTGAGAAAACGTTTGTTAACAATAAACCATAATTTAAAAATTAAATAAGTTACAGCCCATATACGTCCCACTGCTGAGCCTACCTCTTCTCATTTGAGAGGGTTTAAGGGCAAGGCAATATTTATCGTGCTGCCACAATGCTTGTTTTCGTACTTCACATGTTTTGAAATATTTTTTTTATTGTTCAGACATGCAGGCATTTGCAGTGAAGCAGCACTTAAAATTGCAACGAACAATTTCATTGGTGTTGGCAAGGATCAAACCTGGTTTGTTTGCATACTGTAAAATTTACAGAGATAGCTTAGCCCCTGAGCTAACATGGCGCAATATATATAATAAAAGTATAGTAACAACTTTTAGTCTTTTCTATTTACAACATTAAAATATTACAGTTCAGCTAAATTCATTCCCTTCATATAAACTTTCACATACTTCCAATAATCTTAAAACAGGGCTGATATTATATGGGAATAGAGATTTTGAAACCAGCCTACTAATTTGTAAGCGTAACCTTATCAACACTCGCATTGTGTCATCAACACCTCTGGTTCCACCAGGGTCGGCCTGTTGGCAAGTCTCCAAAAATTTTGGCCAATTTCTTCTAACATACTTCAAAAACCTCAATAAGTACAGGAGAAAACATGTTTCATTGCTCACTAAGTAATCTAAAAGCACATCGCTGTCATGTGAAACAACTTTCAAAAATTCTATAAATGAAGATATCGGATTTAACATTGGTATTAAATCAGGATACATAGAATTTCTATACACAATACCAACTGTTATGTCTAATGTGCAAACCATTGATTCTATAAGATAGTCATCCTGCTCACTAAACAAATGAATTAGCATCTTCGTGAAAGGGGTCTCTGGATGAAACTCTAAGCTATTCCTAATGAACACATCGAGTTTTTTTAAAACATCTCTAATAGACCTTTCAACAATTTGCATATCTTGTATAGCGTTATAGTCTGAAGAATCAATTGAGCTGTCAGAGGAATCACAGCGCATTTCCTTAACGGTGACAGCAACAGATTTTAATACTAATAAAGACATTCTTTGCAACATTGTTTTATCTACATCACTTCTTACATGTGTAGAATCATCATTATCATCTACACCATAACTTTGATCTACCAATGGAATAGTAGATGATATAGAGTTTGCATCAGGACTTAATGAATAATCCCTTATGATAGTGCATTCATTGCCTAAAAAACCAAACCCACTTCTACTGCTTTGTATTCTTACATCCGTTAGAAGCCGAAAGTCTTTAACATACCTAACAATGGAATGAGCTAAACAACATATCTCTTCTGGTAAGATGTCTTGTAAAGCTAATGTAGAACCATAACACAGGACCTCATTAAACAAGCTCAGCAGATGTGAATATATTAAACTTGGTAGCATTGTATTCCTCAGCAGATCAACAAAACTTTGCAAGTCTGCATAGAATGGTTTTGTATCTATAATGGAAAGATTAGCCTTAACACTTATTATATTCTCCCACAGAGAGAAAAAAGTTAGTATACAGTTTTCAGCATTAGCTAAATTCAGGTACCTTAGTAGCAAGAGCTTCATATTTTTAACTAACACCGGCCAATGGTGTTCTAACGTTTTTATCGTTAGACATTTTATGTGAGATGTATCAAATGATTCGGAATCTGTTAAAATAACTGTTACACAACCATTCTCACTAACCCTTTCTAGTCTTGATGGCGGGGGTTCAGGTGCAACTGCTCTTTCATTCCCCCCTAACTGCTGATTACTAGGGAATTTTAATACTGGCTCATGCAATTTAAAAGTAACCACTCTTACAGCAGGTTTCTCACTTGACGTTGAAGGTGCACCATGAGTTTGTAAGTTAGAAAAAGCATTGTGCAAATTATCACTTCGTGAACCTGAGGGTGTTTGTGAATGACTACCACTGTTGTAATTAGATGTGCTTCGGAAAGGATTATCATCTTGTACATGACCATTTCCTACTGTATTTATGTAATTACTATCTTCAAGTGGGTGCTGTTCCACATCTTTCCACTCCACTATTCTTTTTATTATATCTAAACTGAAGTTAATCTTCTGCACTGTTATTCTGTTAATTCTATCAAACAAATAAATATTCTCCGTTATTTGCTGAAGCCAGTTCTCATCAACAGTATCTTTTGCGACAATTAAAAAACTAGCTAAAACCCTACTTGCTACAAAAGTAATAAACTTACTCTTGTGATCCGCTAATTCGACAACTTCAGAAATCCAATCATGCCTATTCCGAACAAAAATGTCACATGCATGCATCACCCTTGAGCATATGGTACCTGTGTTATTTTGTTTTAAATAAATATCAAACATAAGTTGCATTGTAGATAGATAGGTCAGAGAACATGTAAGAGGCCATGAAACAATATTTAGTTGTCTATCGAAAAGCTGTGAAACCACATTTTCATCATACACACACAAACACTGACCGACAAGCACATTTTGAAGCATCCGAAGTTCAGCCAACAACTTGTTATTATCAGAAGTCCAGTGAGGTGTAGAATTAGAACCAGATGGTATAAGTTCTATGCTAGAGTCACCAGGGAGCCTGAGGATGGCCGAACAATCCACTGCATCTTCACTAACGGTGCCACTGTCTGGAGACTCGCCACTCCTCGATGGGAATTCCTCTGATGTTTCAGCTGGTGTTTCAGAATCAAATAGATCTGCAAGAATATCTTCTGCTGACCTATCACTGCCATCGTCAATATCCGGCGCGTCAATTCGCTGTTTCTTCTTCACAGGCTGGTCTGAGGCCATTCCTTCATATACGTTAGGTGTTAGGTGCCCTCGGAGAACCATTAACGCACTGTGCGACAAGCGCAGTAAAATAACTTGTAGTATTTTAAGTAGCAAAATGCATTTTAACTGTCTCACTATTGTTATTCTGGAAACAAAAAGGCGAATGAGTGCATGACCTTTTCCCAGCTACTCAGTTACGCGCACAACAAAGCCATCGTTTATTGTAACGGTAAAGACTTATCAATTCGATATAAACATGAAAGTTAATCCACTAAAAACCCAAAGTAGATTATTTTATAGTTGGATTATATAATATGCATTCACGTTATAAGTTAGAAATAACTTTCCAAAATATTTTGATGGCACACATACCATTGACAGACAACCTAGGTTGTTTGAACGCTTTTTTACAGTATTGGTATCCATAAATCACCTCTAACTGTTCACAGTAATCCGTCAATTAACACTAACGCAGAGTTTTAAGTGATACTTTGTAAGAAAACATATAAATATTCAATCACTAAGATGTGCACATAACATCTACAAAATAGGCTCCATTACGTACGATGACGCTCTGTCAACAAAAATACTTTTTATTTAAGAATTTTGTAAATTGTTTTTCAAATATCTGCACTATTTACCGTTTTAAAATTAATTATTTAAAAAAAACTAACAACACAATACAAAACATGTAGTTATACTCACGAATTTTGCGTTTTATATAAAAAAGGCTTTAACTTGTAAGGTTTCTCCACCTTTACATCCGGCAGAGACGTTGCCAGTCTGACGACTTCTGAATTTAGCATTTATGAGCCGTAGTGATAAACTGTGGAAAGAGAAGAGCCACTCAGATTGCTCAATGATGAACAGTAGCTCATTTATTGCTTCATGATAAAAAAGTTGATAGTCAGAAAAAATAATTCCATAGATGAAATACTATTGATAAAAAGAAGAATTCTTTGGTATTAGTATATCTGCAAATTACAAAAAAACAATGTAAAAAATGCATAAATCGCCTCGCCAATTATAAAAATGGTATATTTGTCCTTTGTTTGATAGACAAGGGACAAACGTAATGACAGGACAAATGGGTTGAAAAATAAAATTAAATCAAATGGAAATTATTAGGTAGCTAAGCACAGAACACATAATAGTACGTAGAAGGTACCGGATTAACCACGTAGCAAGAGTAGCAATTGCTACGGGCCCCGCGTATCCTGTGCTTGGATACGCTTCGATACCATTATTGCTTAAGCGTAATTTTTAAGTAAACCATATTAAGACGGTATATTCAATTAACTTAATGTCACATAAACGTGAAACGTTGTAAATGACAATCGGTAACGTATTATTTAGTTGGCGAAAATGAAACACAGAATTTCATACAGTAAACGCACAAGTTTCAACGCCGAATGGCTCAGTTCTCATATTACTGATGAAAGATCTGTTTACGGCTTTGCCTTGGCATATGGTCTGGCAATTTGCCCACGCAGATTCCAGATGTGGAGTATCTTACACCTTCCATGTTGGTTCTTTTGCTAACCTCTCATTCGGATGGCTATCAGGTCTCCCTCGATGCCCCTCTTGACTCTTCGGATCATTTTCTGATCCGGAGTACAATGTCACTTGCTCATTGCAGGCAAGGTCTGTAGGCTGCCACCGTTGTGGCACTATAGGTCAGCGGATTGGGATGGTATGTGGGCTTTTTTTGCATCCTACCCATGGGGAGCGGATTATTTCTTTCACTAGATGATCCCAATAAATTCGTTACTGAGTCTGGCACCGATGTAATGCTTCAGGGTTAATGAAAATTTGGTCCCGTCAACCATAGTGCCTACCGGTGGCAGATCCCAGTATTCCTTTGGACGCTTCTGGAAATTTGCGTCGCGGCAAAAGCAGGAGTCTTACAAGTCCTTGGCTGACGCATCGGCGTCCTGGTCCGTCCGTCCACCATTAGCGCACTCAAAAAAAAAATAACTCTGCCTCCAGTTCCTTCAAAAGAGATCGCTAGGGCAAAGTCGGAGCACATTGGGAGAATTAGCGAGAAACTAGTTAACCTTCCATCGAGACCTAGTGCGTTTTTATCCCTCGGGAAGGCTGCCCAAGGGAATTTCTGTAAACCATCAATACCATCTTTGCGCAAGAAGGATGACTCGCTTGACCATGCCGCAAATGAGAAAGCCGATCTCTTTTTGCGTCCTACTTGACTATCGATGACGCAACGGAGGCATTATACCGCCGACCATCCCGCACTCCATGCTGGATGTGCTGTTTACACAGCACTCGGCGCACAAAACACTTGTCTCTAGACGTCCACAAGTCGAATGGATCTGATGGAATCCCCAAAATTCAGGTGAAAACGTGTGCTATAGAATTGGCATCGGTTCTAACACGTATTTTCCGGTTCTCTTACTCTATAGGCGTCATTTCAAGCTCATGTAATACAGCCTTATTGCACACGATTCTTAAAAAGGAGACCACTCGGACCCGCCTAACTACAGGCCTATTGCTATCACCTCCTTGTTCTCCAAAGTAGCATCAGCTGGTTAGTGAACGTCAATACGGTTTCCATCGAGGTCGCTCAGTTGGTGATCTTTTTGTCTACCCGACTCACTGATAACCGATGGGCAGAGGCAGTCGTGACCAAAGAGCAGGCCATGGTAGTTAATTTGGACATAGTAAAGGCCTTCGAGCGGGTTTGGCATGGGCTTCCCGAGAAATTATGCATTTGGGTCACTAGTTTTATTTAAGATTAGAGTATTAATAATAATAATAATAATAAAGTTTATTTATTAAGGTATCAACCCACATATGTTAAGTACATTTTGCGTCAAAGACAATGAATTAGAGTTTTATACACATACAAAATTACAAATTAAACTCTACTATGAGTTAAAATATAGTACTTTAAAACAATTTCTTTCCATCACCTATAGAGTCTGTTGCATACCCTGCCAGTGTTTATAAAATATATTGTCAGGAGACACCTGAGCAACGACCTTAACTAATTCATTTGTTGAGTTACGTACAGTTTCCCAGAAACTGGCCGATTTACAACGTAACACTGCGTAAAAGTCTGGGACGGCAGCCTCTGCGAACATTGTGGACGCACTGCAGTACCGTGGATGTTTCAAAAAAATACGAAAAGCATCATTATACTGTACTCTGAGGATGTTATAGGATTTTTTGGTGTAATTTATCCAGAGTTGTCCGGTGTAAAAGCTAATACAATAGGCTTTAAACAGAGTAATCTTAACATCCTCAGAACACGAGGCAAAGCGACGCGCTAGCATGTTACAACGTATAGCTAGAGCTCTACGTTCACGCTCAATATCCAAGTCGTCACTCAGATTCTCCGACAACATATGACCCAAGTACCTGAAATTCTTCACAGTCCGTACCTGCACACCATTTATGCTTACTGGCGGTACTCTCCCCGGACCCTTTCCAGCACGAAAGACTAGCATTTCAGTCTTAGACTCATTATATTTTAATCCATGCTGACGAGCATAATTTTCGCAGATGAATATAAGCTTTCTAAGACCGTTGATCGATGGGCTAAGGAGCACCATATCGTCTGCGTAGCTAAAGTTGTTAAACGCTACACCATTAATGTGACATCCAATTTTGGTACTCCTAAGCTCCTCGATCAAGCCGTTAACATAAAGATTGAAAAGGTCCGGAGAGGTCAGCCCTCCCTGACGTACCCCACATTCTAGTTTATAGCCACTAGAAGTTGTGTCGTCCCACTTAACTTTATTTGTTTGGTTCTCGTACCAGTATCTCAGCAAACCCAGAACAGTGCCAGGTACATTGGACTCATGCATTTTCCTCCATAATATATTATAATTAACAAGGTCAAATGCACGACTCAAGTCCAGAAACTAGGCGTAAACAGATGTACTACGTCTTTTATAATAATTTACAACGTGCTTAACGGATAGTATTGCAGAGTCGGCAGAAACACCCGCACGAAAACCAAACTGAGCATCACTTATCCTAATATTTTTCACAAGTTCGGGCTGTAGAAGTTTTTCAAGCACTTTACCAACTATTGTGCCCAGAGAGATAGGGCGGTAATTGGAGATATTGGAGAGGTCACCGGTTTTGTTCTTAACGACTGGTACAACAATCGTCTGCAACATTTTATCAGGCAGATATGTATGTTTAATACATAGGTTAAAAAGTAATGCTAGAGAATCAAATAGTTTATCACTGGCATAGAGAAGGTGCTCAATACTCAAGCCATCGTGGCCCGGAGACTTTCCTCGCTTCATATTATGAACTACTTTTATGATATCACTAGCACACAAGGACAAAACCTCAGCGTTGGAGATTGTCGACTGAGCATGGGGAATACTTTCCACGTGCATTGGTTTAATTGAAAAATGATTAGCAAACATGTTAGCTATGTCCTTTTTGTCGTTAATCTCATTCACGCTAACTGGCAAGCTACTACGTATGTTGCAGGCTTTTGTTGCTTTCCAAAATTTTGAAAATTTTTTATTTGCTCTATGAGTAGCAAGTATGTTCATTCTTATCATCTCTTGATTATTTTGGCACCATTTTAATTTATTTTTAAAAGACCTACGCGTCGTTGTCATATCGTCATAAATTTTTCCGTTTAACAGTTTTCCAGCATTTATCCATTTTTTAAAATATAATCGTGCTTTTGCGTGTAATTCTCGCACATGGTAGTTCCAGCCAGTGACCTGCCTCCTACCTTTCCGGCGACCTTTCAGAGCATCAGACGCATTTAATTTACAATTCATAGATGCACATTGTAAAGTATTAATAATATAATTATATAACATATCAATAAAATTTTGAGTACATTTTTTTATCACAATTTTTACAGGGACTAGATTTCGGTAAGTGGCTTAATTTCCTATAACAAATTAATGAATATTTTTTAATTTCGTCGGGTGTTTTATGACCCCATCTAAATTTATTAACGGGAACACTTTCATTATTTGTATAGGTAAAATTTTTATTACATACTAAATTTATATCACAGTCAATATAAAGGGGAAAATTGTCAGACCAACTTACACTGTTGTCCACACTTACATTTAAAATAATTTTTTTGCTGCTGAAGTAGCCAGGCAGTGATCTAACCATTTAACCGTCCCATGAGCTTCGCTTAAGAAAGTGAATGTTTTTGAGTTGATCCCTAATATGTCTATATCAGTACAGTTCCACGTTTGTTCTGCACAATAAGCTAACATTTCAGACCCGAATCTAGCCGTAGGGTGTGCATTATAGTCCCCAACCATTAACACAGCCTCGACCCCACATTCATCAATTATAGCGCTCATGTTGCTCAAAGTGTTTGTGAACTCAGTCAAATTATCTTCGATGTCTACAGGCATATACACGTTTATGAACAATATCTGGCGGTTGTGAAATGATAGTTTTATAGCTGCTAGCCTATTACTATTGCATTCTACAACGGATACCACAACATCAGATTCAAAAAGAGATTTGCGCCACAATATGGTCAGACCTCCATGAGGCCGACCACGTAATATGCCTTTCGAAGTATCCACAGATGACTTTGAGAAGGAAGCAAAGCTATCGTCTATTTTATTAAGCAAATTCAAGATCATGCTGTAAAAGCCACGTCTCCTGCAAAGCTATTATATCTACTTCTTTACATAACAACCTAATGTGGTCGATGGATCGTTTAATGCTTTTACAATTAAACGATGCCATACGAATTTTCCGTAAAATATGTAGTAAGTATTAATGTCGTAGACGACGGTGTATGCTCCGAATCCAACTCTGTAAATGCTTGTGGTCCACCAGACTGTGTGCAACCTACTCTGTTCCTTCTGCAAATCAATATGTTGCGTACTATACTACGTGCCAAATCGATTGAGAAAAACGGATAATGACCTTTCGGTCTTTTAACCAGGGGCTACAAACCTTCAATATATAGGCACTTTTTATATGTAGTACTTTCTTTATTTATAATGATTTTTTTAATTATTTTTTATAATGATTAATATAATATATATTTATTAACTATTATTAAAAAGTTATGTAAAAGATCATTTTAGAAGAAAAATCATCTTTTGTTATAAGGTAGGGTTGAAGTGCTAATAGTTGACCAGTTAAGCGCTTTTTTATTACTATGTGTTGTACAGCTGACTTGGTTTATTACTTACTTCAAATTTAAATATAGTAAATGATTGTGTAACCCTTAGTATGTTTGTAGATATAAAGATTATTTTTTTACTAAAAGCATTTATCAGAATATCAAGTCATAAAATAAAATATACATATATGCGCCACTAGTTGACCAGCAAACTCCAATGCCTGACCGCCAATGTACCATTAGTTGACCATATAGAGATATGTAAGTAAAACGAAATTTACAAGGAAAATAATGTTTAATAGTTAAAATTTTAATAAATAAAAGCTTTGAAAAGAAGATCAACAAAATCTAACATATTTTAAACAGTAAATGGTAGGTATTTTTCCATTTCCTTTACTAGATAAAAAACCTCTTTTATTAGAGAGCACAGAGGCATTTATTACTTCCACTACATCTTTTTGATGATACTAGATTTTATCAGGCTTCTCTGGCCATTTAAACGTATTTCCCATGGAAAAAGTCATAGTGCTTACTTCAAATAAATCTTTTTCAACATTTTCAATAAGCCCTGGAAAATATTCTCCCTCATATGTAATAATTACATGGTTTCCTTTACATATTTCTTTTTTGCTTAGCTGATAAAACACTTAAGATTTCGTCTTCGGAATTCGATTTGGGTTTCTCTATTCGTTTGTTTTCATTTTCTTTATTTATTATTATATCAGTTGTGTTACCGTCTGACTCACTATCACTCCGTATAATGAGTTTGTTTTGTTTCTTTTTTAATTTTATGCCTTCGACTTCACATTTTTTTACTCTCTACTGAGTCACTGGAGAGTGAACGAATTGGTTTCTTTACTTTACCTTTGCTTGTTTTCTTCTCATCTCGCTTTCTTTTTTCTATTTTCTACATCTTCTAACTTCTTTTGCTTTTCTTCTTTTTTTTTCAAAGTAATAAATGAAATATTTTGATGTCACCGCAAGTGGCAGGCGTTCCTTTGTTTTTTTTTTCTTTATTGGAGAGTGTGATGGCCACAAAATATGGTTACCAAATGCAGGGCTTATTAGTTTTTGTTTTTGGGATGTAAGCTGGACTAATTTATTTTTAGAAGGGGAAACTGTGTTGCTACCTTGTTCGTTACTTGCAATCTCTCCACCTGGAGCAGTAGATGAACACCAAATTACTAGAGCGCCTGGCGTAGTTTGAAAGAGTGACGGAGTCATATCCGCGCCGCATTATTAGACCAAACGCAAGCTTCTAGGGTGGGTGTTGAAGTTGATGCTTCCTGGGCTGATTGAACTAATTTGTTTTCAGTAATAGATACCGAATAGATTAACTGGACAGGCATTAGGAAACCTCGTTCCTAAGGCTGACCACAGCAAACAGCACAAAACATAACACTGGTCAACTATTGGAAACCACATCCTACAGAAATCATGCTTTAGGTTATATTTGACGAATCAACAAAATAAATGCGTTAAATAAAAAAAACTTTACATTCTTGAATATATCTTTTAGCCAATACTTGACCACCGTGGACAGCTTTAAGAGCAGGTTAAAATATCGGAGCCAAAGGATAACCACCTCCACCAGAAACCCTTATCCACATAAAACAGCAGAATTATTACTTTTGGCACTTAAACAAACTATTATCCTTAATCCATATATCATTCAACCAAAAAATATACAATAAATTAACTAGATTAAATAAGATTTACCAAGAAACCCATAATAAACATTCTTAGTGAATCAGACGCGTACTTACCGGGTGCCATCTTCACTTGCAAATAACTCTGATTGGTCAACCAATATCGAGCTGACTCGTATACCAAGAGACTATAATAATAATTCCAATATGCAAAACAATAAAACTGATATTAAATCCTACCAATGTACGTTAAAATCGGTTTTTATTTGTGTTTTGGTCAACTATTGGTGCATGGTCAGCTAATAGAACATTGACCCTACGTTATTCATTTAACAATAAATAGCATTAATTTATAACACATATAAAGATTCGATTCGAAGGATTTTTTTTAAATATGAAACTGTTATTAAATGAATTGCTGCGTTACTAACGATAAATTGAAATATAAAATATAACATATTTCTCGCGATGTACCGTAAGATTTTATGATGTTTATAGGAACTACAGAAAATATTATTTAAGAAACAAAGAAACAAAACTTATGTGCTGACCTAGAAGTGTGAATAATATCAATATTTAAATATTGTTATCACATCTAAATTGAGATTTTGTAAGTTACGGCTTTTGACACACGGCTCATATCTGAGGTCATTGTCTGTTTTTCTCAATCGATTTGGCACTAACTATAGTAATATTCATTGTTATTCTGACGGCAGTACTGGCGATGCTTTATACACCGGCCGTGCAAATATTTCTCGCGAGCACGTCGTTGAGTTTTGGAACAAACTTGTGTCTGAAGTCGAGTCTTTGTTGAACAAAGTCTAAGGTTGGGGGTGACTAAAGTTTAATCCCCAAAAGACACAGGTTTGCGCGTTTACCGCAAAAAATAACCCCTTTGTCGTATCTCTTTGATTTCAGGACACTCCCTCGTTACCTCAGCCAGCATCGGAATCCTTGGCGTCGACATTTTGAGAGACGTATAGTTTTGTAGGCACTTGGAAGGGAAGGCTAAAATGGCATCAAAAAAACTAGGAGTGCTCAGTAGATCGAGACGGGATTCCATGCCGGACTACTACTTGAAGCTTTGTTAAGCGCAGATTCGTTCTCATATGGAATACTATTCTAATCTCTAGGCCGGAGTACCCCTTTATAAGCTTATCAATTTCAGCTGCAGAATTCGAAAATGATACATCGTAATGATTTCTTATATTTACGCGAACACTACACATTGAAATAATACTAGTTTTTACGGAATTTATCGCGTATATTTAACTTTTTAAATACCCGACGTTTCGAACGCTTTACAGCACTCATGGTCATGGTTAACCGCGGTTACCATAGATTAAAATTTAACTTTTGTTCCGATCTATGCAGTATGAACTTATGGTATTTTGTATTGTATTTCGCGTTTATGCTTTCAGCATAAACGCATGAAAGCATCCCAAATTCTAACTGGTGTTTTTGGAATATTTTAACAAGGTGTGATAAATACTCAATCTACAGCTGAATTAGCAGTAGCTTTCGACGTTAGCATAAAAACAATGTTGGTACATTTGCGTCAAATAGGCAAGGTAAAAAAGGTTAACAAATGGGGGCGCTGCAAACTCAATGATCGCCAGCTCAAAGTACGCTTCGAGACTTGCCTTTCAATGCAGAACAGGCACACAAAATAAATATATATATATATCAGCCGAAGAGATTTTTAACGAAACTCCAATTATTGTAGGAATTAGTGCAACTTACCGAATTGCTTTAGCCACATCCATTTCCAGAAATTCGATATAAATTCCTAATGGATAATTCATTAGAATCATGTTTCCCTAATTTGAAACTGCTTAGTGTATTTGTTGCTTCTTTTGATCAATAACTGCAGCGGTGAACGTTCATATTCGACATTGAACCGTATAAAAAATTAAATTAGGGAAGACCATGAGTCAAGAATGCCTAAATTACTTCCCTGATTTTTATTGTTTTGAGAAATTGATACGGATAGTATTATTTTTAAATTTGTCCACATGAAATCTGGAGAAGTTACTTCGTAGGCGTTTAAAAAGCAATAAAAGAAACAGATAAATAAATATGTAATATGTTCATAATTTAAGTACACCATTAATAAAATATAACATTAGCTATTCCCGAAAATATTCTCACTTGATATAAATATCAACTTTGAAAAGTGTACTAATAATCCTACTAATAATAAACATTTACAATTATGTGTTAGTATAGTCAGTTTTGAATTGTTAGTTTCTTATCAAAAGCATTCTAAATTACCAGGACAATCTCACGTCTGTATTTTTGTACTTGCCAGAGTCTAACAGGGCATATAGTAAACTACTGTATTATTAAACACTAACAAAATTGTAACCTGGATAGCAAAAAAATTTAATGAGTATTTAATTGTTTTTTATCACTTTATATTTAAAAATCTATAGCAGATCGAGGGTCCCTCGATATAATTTGCTACGGGCCCCGCGCTTGCTTAATTTGGCACTGAGGTACATGTATAAAAAAAAACATTTTATCAACAAACTACGCGTACTAGGCTACTGATATGAAAAAAGGAACCAGTTGATGTAATTTTGAACTTAATAAAAAAACATCCGGTTTCGATAATTTAATTTTTTCGGAAGTTATCGTCACCGCATACGAAATTAGCGTAGAGACATTTTCTTGATATACGGCTACTCATATTATCGTATAAGTGCAATATGTTTATGATAGAGGCATTTTTAAAACCACAAAATTGCTTGACCTTGACGTGTAGGGAATAAAGCACTATCTCAAACTCAAACGCTTCGCGTTCTGAGGCGTGTAATTAAACAAATGTAGTAATAGGTAATTTCCAAATGGAACTTTATAGTACTGTAAAATATTGAAAAGGTAAATAAAATTCAGGAAGATATCAAAAAGTTTTTTTTTACATTGTGAAAGACTTATACTAAAATAATAATCTATGGTTGTATTTATTTAATTTAAGTGGTTCCTGGCAATACCATGATGAGTATCCCACAGAATAAACAACTTGGCCTAAAGGTCTAGATACCAGGCCATAAACTCCAAATAAAATCCCTCAGAATAAAGAATAAATAATACTGATCTATGGCTAAGAAAAATGTCTGCTTCCCAAGGCCCTTCAGAAATTGTGTTATTTCGATTAAATTATTTGCAATAGTAATGTATAATTAACTATAAATAACTATCAGGTGACTATCATTAATACTTAGTGAAAATGTGCTATTTTTATAATTGTGATGACTCATCCAAGTGTTTTTGCATAACAATCAATAGAATAAATTTAGGTTAAGATCTTTGGTATATTGTATTCAGAACGAAACAAAAAATACGTATGTATTGAAATATTAATAGCGTTTATTGTTGGTTCAAAATATTAAATATATTCAAGGGCTCATTTTTGAAAGTATTGATATGTCATCGGCCTTTTAAAACTTGCAATTCTTTATTGGTAGGAATTATTATAATGCCTAGCTAAATAAAGTTCAAACCTCAGGATTACGAAACGAAAGCGTTCTAGTATGACATCTACAACTTTGTAATAGATAGAAAACAATTGTCAGCTTTAAATTAATGCACAATAGAGGAAACCAAACTATTTCCTGTTAAGAATAAGGAAAGTAATCAATAGGCGTTTGCAGTTAACAATCACTATGCGCCTCGATCAAAAATAGTTAGTTGTACTTGTAGCTATTAAAAGAAAAGTAGATAAGAAGTCGTATTTGCGGTCTACGACCTTTTTCGGAAGCTGTAATTTCGATACACCTACGCGTTTTATTTATTATAAGTAATATATATTATACTAGAGCATTGATAGGGTTTCCTCTTTGGGTTACACATTTTCAATGAAAATTTTATTACTTCCAGATATACACCTCATCAAAATGGAACATGTACATGATATAGATGTAAAAAAATTCCATGCCCTAGTATTGACTTTTTGATGTGAATCTCTCAGGACTTATCCTTAAGTATCAGTGTGATGAAGTGCAGTGAATCACATTTTTAAAAGTTTAGTGTGTGACAGACAGCCTGAAAAATAATCAGGATGTCTGATGAGGAAGATTCATCGCCTGATAGGGCATTAGTGTCAACCAACAATGTGCCAGGTATGTTTGATTAAAAAATCATCTTTTGCTCTCTATCTCACTAGTATGTAAATGTTTATCTATACTTGTTTACAAAGTTTTGATAAAAAATTACTATTGCCTTTATTATTGTTGATGTCTAATACAAAAAGTCCATAGAATTTTTTTTTCTGTAATTTTTAATATCGTAGTGTTAAGCGCTCCTTGACTTTTGAAATTCCAATGTTACTATTACGGTTTAAATTGGATATTTTGCATAAAAACTAGACTACTTTGTGTGGGTATGTTATTATAAATAAACAATAAATCCCATATTGTGCTGTGGGTGTCGTAAGAGGTGACAAAGAGAAAAGAAGCAGGTGATGGGCTACAGTATTTTCCTCATAATTCCCGACCGTCCCCCGCTTACCAAGAAAGGCAACTATGGTAAATATCCTCCCTAAGAGGCTATCTATGGGGAAGCCTATGTTAAACAGTGAAATTAAATAGGCTAAAATGAATGATTAAATATATAAAATTATATTAAAATTATTAGTTTACGACAGGCTGTTTTCTGCAACTCCCATTTCTAAACCGCATATTTTGTATATGGGCAGGAATTTTGTGATTATTTGAGCCATGAAATCTCCCTGAAGAAGTTCAGCAGTCCTTTGATGTTGTGAGCAATTTCGGGGAGTGATACCGGCATGCCGTGATGACACTTGAGCAACCTTTACACTATTAAAACAGCTTTTCTGCCTTTTGGCTAAGATCAAAGTGTATTGGCGACCCCCCAGTAGATGGAGTGATGACCTGGTAAGACATGCTGGAAGTCGATGGACGTAGGTGGCCCAGCACTGTGCTTTATGGCATTACTTGGGGGAGGCCTATGTTCAGCAGTGGACTTGTGAAGGGCTGTAATGATGATGATGAAAGTGTATTAAAATTATATATTATTGCTTCATGTAGAATGCGGATCAAAAAAACAGATTTAAAAAAATAACAAAACAGCACATCAACAATTTTTCTGAAATTAGATTTAAATGTGCATACATTCATTACCATTAAAACGCATGACTCTACCCTTTCTGATTTATGTCTTAGTATACAATGTACCTAATCACTGAGTAGCAGGATCTGGGTTTTAATTCCATTTTATTTAATGTAGGTATTGTAAATGTGTTACCTGCCAGTGCATGCCAACTCATTTGAGATCTTACTCCATAAAAACAGATACTCATACAGCTTTATACAAATGTAATGTACCTACCTCATTAAATTAGTGTAAAGCTACACTAATCTTTTGTAACAGATTAGTGTAGCATAAAGCCGCATTAGTGTCTGTATTTGCATATACACATGTGGCACTAATATGAGATAATATTAAAGTAGATAACTTTTTTTTTCAAAATCACTACACAAACATTTATTACTTACACAAAACATACACTTATATTTTAATGTTGAAAATATCTTTTTTAATCCCATTATTAAAAAATTGCTACAGTTCTGGATTTTTTATAGTATACCAATAAAGTATAACTTATTTATTAAAAGAATTATTATGATCAGGTCATAAAACAAAGTCATGCCTGAATCCCAAACATAGCTACATAAAAAATAAAAGAACTTATGTGAAATTATTTTGTTTTAGTTTTTGAAGTTCAATTTCACTTCTTATTAACACATTCCCATGAGCAACGCCTTACAACAATGTCGTGTTGATATAATTATGAAATGGCGCGACGTCATAGGACGTCCTCTGATTGTCATTTATTTCCACAGAATATCTTTAGACATCTATTTTATAGGCGAATTCCTATGGCGTATAGGGATGGGTGGAATATTTACCGAACTGAATATTCGGCCGAACATTATTCGGCACGATAACCTCGGGACCCAACCAATTTGTCGAATGTTGCCGTAAAGCATGCGGGATTAGCGCACTCTACCCTTCGCTACCCCGCCACACCTGACATGTTATTATATCATCTAGTACTAAGCAAATTGCCGGCACATGCTTATGTTTCGACTATTATGGTGAGAAAAAAGTGAAAATTGATAATTATATGATAAAAATGAGTGCTACGTGATCTACTATTTGGACTTATTTTAGAGAATCTGATGACCAAAGTAAAGTGAAATGTACTAATGTATGAGGGCGGCACTGAAAATTTCGAGAATCAAGGAAGTGACACAACATTACTATTTAAAAATGTATTCATTGCTTTTCGAAGTATTCTCCGTGAAATTTGATACATTTTTCCATACAATGGAACCAATCATTGAAACAACCATTCCATTCAGAAGTTGGGGTCTCCAAAATGTGGTGTGAGTGTGAGTGATGAAAATCTCTGTCCACACAATTTATTCTTTATTTTAGGTAAAGTATAGAAATCATTAGGGCTTAGGTCGGGGCTGTACGGCGGATGGTCTAATAATTCTATGTTTTCTTGCTCTAAAAACTCTTGTTCTGTGTGCAGTGTGAGAACTTGCATTGTCGTGATGGAGGATGATGCGACAGTTGCAGTTCTGATTTCTTATATTTACGCGAACACTACACATTGAAATAATACTAATTTTTACGGAATTTATCGCGTATATTTAACTTTTTTACCCGACGTTTCGAGAGCTTTACAGCACCCATGGTCACGGGAAGGACTGAGATGTTCAACGTCCAGCTGTCATAGTTAACCGCGGTTACCATAGATTAAAATTTAACTTTTGTTCCGATCTACACAGTATGAACTTATGGTATCATGGAGTCTTGCAGTTGTATGCTTGGGTTGGGATTTAATTTTATTTATTATAGGATCCCAAGCAGATGGTAGCACCCAGCCATCTTCTCTATTGAAATTAGGATGTTTTTTGATTTCAATAGCCTCGCGAATCATCCTTGGAAGGAATCGGTGTTCTTTAGCGAGGATTTGTGGTCTATCAAATCTGATGTAGTGACGGGGGCGATCCTGTACATGTTCACAGACTGCAGACTTCCCGGAGCGTCGATTCTTCACATCAGCTATATGTTCTTTGACGCGGGTTTTAATTGATCTTTTAGTTTGTCCTATGTAGGAGAGACCACATTCACAATCAAGCTTGTACACTCCTGCATCTTGCAGAGGGACGTTACACTTAACTGATGGTAAAAACTGACCAATCTTCTTCGGCGGCTTGAAGTATGTTTTGATGGAAGCGCGCTTCAAGATGTAGCCAATCTTGTCAGTGACTCCTCTAACATATGGCAGTACAGCAGGTACACGCTCGACTGTGGCCGGCTTCACTCGTTCTCTGTGACGTAGGCGCGGGACCCGAAGCTTGTTGTCATGCAAAACTTGCTTGACATGTTGGAGCTCGGCAGCCAGGTGTTTACTGTCACAGATCCCTCGTGCTCTCTGAAACAAAGATTTACCCACGGTAGCTAACTGTGAAGGATGGTGGTGAGAATCACCGTTTAAATATCTATCTGTATTGGTCTTTTTTCTATACACAGTATGGCTCAAGGTGTTATCAGGATTCCGAATTCAGTCCTTCCCGTGACCATGGGTGCTGTAAAGCTCTCGAAACGTCGGGTAAAAAAGTTAAATATACGCGATAAATTCCGTAAAAAGTAGTATTATTTCAAAGTTGCAGTTCTCTTTACGGAGTTCAGTAACGACTTATGGCAAACAAATGCTAGCATACCATTCTGCATTAACCGTTCTTTGTCCCTCAAGAGGAATAGTCGTAACATGGCCGGTTTTGGAGACAAACATGGGCCATTTTTTTTGCAATACTCCGTGAACAAACAATTTTTGTTGGCTTTAACTCATTTTCGAACACCCAAACTAGTGACTAGTTTTTTGTTTCGGGTTCGTACGCATATATCCAGGATTCGTCACCTGATACGATGTTGTATACAGCATTTGAGGATCCTACGTGGAATCTTTCGAGAGTTCTGACGCACCAAATAACGCGAGCCGCTTTTTGCTCTTCACAGAGCGAATGCGGTATCCATCGGAAAAACAACTTTTTTGCACCTAATTGTTCATGCAAGATTATTTGTATTTGACTCATGCCAATGTCTAAAGTTGCTTGAATTTCGCGGTATGTCACATGTAAAAACATAAATGTATAGTTTTGTGCATTTGAGGCACTCTTGAGTAAGTAGATTTAACCCATAAATAAAATATACTTTCAACAGTAAAAGACATCGCCTTACTCAATTGTACATTTCAATACATTGGACACTATGAAAACGAATGTTCGATGTTTTAGCCGAATATTCGGCCGAATACGAATATTCGGTATAGCTGCCGAATATACCGAATATATAACGAATATTCGGCCGGAATGGCGTATCAATGTGGCGCCGCAACACATTCAATTTTCATAGCGTATACTGCCGTGAGACTTAAAAATTTTATTTAGTTTTGTATGCATACATGAAATAATGTGTGCCACAGCACAAACATTTAGATATGAGATTGCTCACGCATTAAAAGTTAATTAAGAAATGCTTAATATTTTTTCACTATATGGTTATAAATATGTAATAAGCCCAGTTTCAGTTTGCCAAAATTATTTACTTCATATTGACCTCTCCCGTTGTAGGGAGAATTTACCTTAGGATTTTTTAAATAGAATAAGGGTGAAAAACGAGGACACAGTCCACCTGATGTAAGTGGATGCTGTGGCCCATAGACATCTACATTTATCATTGAATTAAAATGCAGATGCATTGTCTGCCCTAAGGACTAAGATGGAATGCTTCGTTTCCAGTAAAAAGGGTCTCCGAATCTCTACACTCATCATACGAAACACAGCAGTATTAAGCTGCTATTTTACATTGGTATTCTGTGAGATTGTGGTCCTTCCCCGGTCGAACTGACTCATTCGTGCTACAACCATAATATAGCTGCAGGGTATGGGAAAGAAAGGTGTTGGGCACAGATGGTTCATGTATGCATGTGACTCAGGACCATACTTTGTGACAATCTATGGGGCTATGTTCAGTAGTGGACTTGTAATGGGCTGTAGTGATAGTGTAATGTACCAGTGTATTTACTTTTGAATAATAGTTAAAATTTTCTTATATTGTGATGGGCATTAAATAACTGGTAAAAAAGACACCACACAGCGAATAATCTTCAGGATATAGCAAATAAATTACATTACAAATGAAAATGTTATGTGACTGTGGTGGTTTTCCCTGTTCTATAAATACATATTCCTGAATTATAATGTTACCTTGACTTGAATTACATCCATATATTAATACATGAAGGCAAAATTTTGTGCCCTTTTTAAGAATATTGTGTGCACTGAGTTTGTGTGAGATTTGACATAATTAAAGTTTATGTGGAGGAGTGCAGAAAGCTAAACTTTCCACACGTTACAAATACAATAAATGAAATAAAACATTCAAAAATTAGAAATAGCTTGGTAGCGATCACCCTTCCCAGGGGCTATTATTATCCATAAATTCCTTAATATTATATACCCGTTATAACCCTTTTTATACAAACTTAGTTTAATAAAATTTTTGAACTTCGTGTATGACAAATTTTGTATATTTTCTGGGAGTTTGTTGTAAAAGCGTATATATCGCCCCAAGAATGAATTACTGACTCGGTGGAGTCGAGTAACTGAGACTACTAGCTTGTGTCTGTTCCTAGTATTTACAGAATGAATATCACTTATTTTCGCAAAACTACTTTTATTTTTGTGTACGTACATTACATTTTCATAAATGTATTGAGAGGCCAGGGTTAATATTTTAATTTCCTTAAATTTTTGTCTCAGTGACTCTTTTGGTTTTAAATTATATATTGCTCTAATGATCCTCTTCTGTAAAATAAATATAATTTCAGTGTCAGTTGCGTGTCCCCATAGCAAAATACCATACGACATAATGCTATGGAAATAACTAAAGTAAACTATTCTAGCTGTTTCAACACTGGTAAGAGTTCTAATCTTTTTCACAGCGTATGCTGCAGAACTAAGTCTGCTAGCTAGTTTTGATATATGGGGGGAGCCATTGAAGCTTTGCGTCCAGTGTGATTCCAAGAAAAATGGTGGTATCAACAAGACTCAGTTCCCCCCCATTTAAAATTACATTAGTATTGACAAGTTTAACATTAGGAGTTACGAATTTCATACATTTAGTTTTAGTTCCATTCAAATGCAAATTATTAACATTAAACCAATTGACTAACTTAGCTATAGCATTATTTACTTCGTCGTAATTTGATAACTGTCGTTTTAATTTGAAAATTAATGAAGTATCATCAGCAAATAATACTATATCATGGTTATCCCCTACTATGTAAGGTAAGTCATTAATATATACTAGAAATAGAAAAGGGCCGAGAATTGAGCCCTGAGGCACGCCCATTTGTACAATCGACCTGGAAGAACTCATACTATTAATGACAAGTTTTTGCCTTCTGTCACTTAAATATGAAGTAATTAATTTAAGAGCATCACTTCTTACACCGTAGTGTTGAAGTTTCCTGATTAATGTTTCATGGTGAACACAATCAAAGGCTTTGGATATGTCACAGAATACACCCAAAGCATTCTGTGAATTCTCCCATGCATCAAATATATATTTAATCAGCTCAACACCAGCATCAGTTGTCGAGCGGCCCCTTTTGAAACCAAATTGATTTTTATGAAGTAAATTGTTTACATCAAAAAAATTTAACATTTGATCAAGAATAATTTTTTCAAAAAATTTACTAAGTGTAGTACAGAACAGAAATAGGTGCAGTACAGAAATAGGTCTAAAATTAGCATGGTCCAATGTACTACCAGATTTAAATAAAGGTATTACTTTACTATGCTTCATTAAATCAGGAAAAACACCAGATTCAATACTAGTATTAAAAATAAAGATAGTTGAGGTGCGATCGCATCTATTATAGACACAATAACTTTAACACAAATGCCCCACAGATCGGCGGTTCTCTTAATATCAATAGTCTTAAAATTATCTTTTGATGACACTTTATGACATGTAAAATTCTTTGTACACACATTTACATTTTGTTTAAGTAATGATTCGGCGACGGCAGGAGAAGAATTCAGTGACTTAGTGGTTAAGATCGGAATATCAGTAAAATATTTCTCAAAAAGCATCGAGACGTCCTGATCCGATTTAGTTAATTTATTGTTGAAACTTAACTGGTAGTTTGAATTGCGAGAGTTGACCTTACCAGTTTCACTATTAATTATACTCCATGTCATTTTAATTTTATTAGAAGCAGTCTTTCTTTTGTTGCTTAAATACAATGACTTGGCTAAGGAGCACACTCTTTTAATATTTTGGAATATTTTTTTACATATTCCCTAAATTCGACGCTAGGATTATATGACCTTTCATTGTAAAGTTCATATAACCTTTGTCTACTCTTATGGACTCCTACTGTCGCCCATTCATTAAATGCTTAGAGATTGCTCAAGGAGAATGTTTTAGAAGTAAAAGTATTATTAAATTCATTGCAAATAAGCTTAAATAATGTTCCATACAAAAAATTTGGATTATTTTGGTATGAAAGTAATGGAAGTTTCTTTACTATGTTACTTCTAAACTTCTCCAAGCGATGTGCATTTACTGGAACAAACAACTCTAACACTACTTTTTTATCTATTTGCTTTTTGTGAACATAAGGTAATGAAACTAATTGTCCACAGTGATCAGAGCTCAATTTTTGAATTATACATTTATTGAACAGCTTAACATTTGTAAAAATGTTATCTATACATGTTGCACTAGATTCAGCAATACATGTTGGCTCCAAAAATAAATTAAAGAGACCATGAGATTTAAACAATGATCTAAATTTAATATTGGTGGAGGAAGCTTCTAAGAGATTGATATTAAAGTCTCCACATATTACAACAGATTTATTCTGTTTATTAAGCTTAGCGAAAACTTCCTCCATAATTTTTTCGAAAGTATCATATAAAGAACATGGGGGTCTGTAAACGCTTACGACAATGAGGTGCTCAAACTCAACACATGCCATTTCTACAGTTCGCTCAACAGAGAGGCTCACAATATCTTTACATTCTTTACATGATAATAATTTACTAGCTAAAATTAAGGAGCCACCTCTTAAAGCCGTTTCTCTATTGAAAGAACTGACCACCTGGTGATAACTAAAGTTAAACATTAAATTATGAGCTTTTAACCAATGTTCAGTAATACATATAATATGAATATTTTTGCTATTTAAGAACAATTCAATTTCTAGTTCTTTGTCTATCATGCCTTGTATATTCTGATGAACCAGGTGTAAACAATTTTTGTTATCATTTTGTGGAGTTATACAATTGCAACTATTCAGGATTTGTAAGCTACATTCTAAATTATTTAAATTATTATAACTGCTAGAGATTACCTCTATTGTCTCATTTTCTAATTTAAATTACTTGGAACGGATTCCAAACTACATGTCAAATCATTATGCTGCTCAATAGGAGCAGATGTCTGGGTAGCCAAGTCCTTGGCTGAGTTAATATATAAATAATAAGATAGCACATTTGCTATCTGTCTTAAATTATATTTGGATAGGTAATACCTATCTGTAGTCAATAATTTCTTAATTAAATTATTAATGTCTATTAAATTAATTCTATTGGTATAATTGTTACAATTAAATGTCAAATTTAAATTATTGTTACATGATAAATTATTCATTAATAAATTTAAATCATATCTTATTTTATTCTCCTGTGGCCAACCCTGTATGTAAGGAAATGTAAACAAGATTATTTTGTGTATATTTAAGGTATTGAGGTAATCAATATATTTTAATAATTGATTTTTGTTTACATTGCCTCTTCTCCCAACAAGAATTATTAATGTGCTATTAGGACAAAACTTACTAGTTAAAACGTTATTCATTATATGACTAAAGGATGCTCCAGGCATACAATAATTACTAATTACCTGTCCTTTTAAATGGTTATTTAACATCATGCCCAAATTTTTACCTATGTCATCACAATACATAATAACTTCATGTTTTTTAATATTTAAACTACTTTTTAAGTTTTTATTCTTTGTTATGGCACCGTCATAGAGTGTTGGTGAACTAAGACAGTTACTATTTACACATATTGTCCCTGATGAACATGGTATGGAGCGTTGATTCTCACTCTGATGTTTTATTAAGGAGTCAAAGCGCTCCTCATTGTATTTACATGACTTTACCAGATCATTCATGGCCAATATGTGTTCTTTAATCTCAACCTGAGCCGATGCATATTTATTGGAGATAATTTGTAAGGAGTTTTTAAGCGACAAAACTTCTGAATTGAGACACTCTATTTCAGTCTCATAACAGTTTTTCATATTTTCCACCTCAATTGAATATAATTTAAGTTTATTAATTAATTCCTGCTTTTCCTTACATATATTTATATAATTTTTTGTATTAATTTTAGCTTTAATTAACTTTTGTACTTTCCTAACATATTTATTAATTTTTATGTATTTCTTTAACTTTATTCTACTGCATGTAATCCTTTCCGCTGTTCTTGATGTGACAACATCATCACCAGTCAAATCGATTGTTGTGGAGGGTTGCAATGTTTTTGAAGATTTAAATTCTATGAGCTCATTGAACAGACTTTGAGTTTGGGCCACTTTCAATTCATCTAAGTATTGTTTTAATTTCAAAATCTGCTCATTAGCCTCACTTAACTGCAACTGCAATGCAGCAATTAATCTGAGGGATTCCTCATAATCTTTGCTGCATCGGTCAAACTCATCGACTGTTCCCTGAAGCTGATCCCTTTCTTTTAAAGCATTTGTGTAGTCTTTATGCAACTTAACCATATCACTTTTTAGTTGACTATTTTTGGCAGTTATATTTATTATTTCCTTTTCGTTGTCATCCCTTTCTTTAAGCAACAGCTCACACTGCTCCTTTGACGCCTTAAGTTCTAGAAGCGCCATTTGAAGTTGGTTCTCCATTTGGCGCGTTTTGGCGTTGCGTGTATTCATTTTACTATTATGTGTAAATAGCAAAAGAAAACAAAGAAAGAAAACCGAAGAAACAGAGTAAGCTAATATCTAGATCTATGGGTCTACTTACAGATCTCAAATTAAATTATCAGGTAAACAATTCAAATTGAAATCCGAAACAGCACTAATTTAAAAGGTAAATCTTAAAATATAAAAGGGATAACAAGAATTACAATAACTTACAGAAACAAACAGACAGACAAACAAACAAACAGTTCAAACGATGTTCATTACAGGTTACAGCTGTCACTTTTAGTTGAACCACAAAACACTATTTAATTAAAATACTTATGCCTTTTATTTATTTTACAAACACAATTAAGTCTTATTTAACAACTGTAACTAGAAATTGAGGTGGATATTATCAATTTACAATATTTAATTTTGCTAAATAGTTGGAAGCTAATTATTTTACAACTTGTCACTGGGGTTGCCACAGAGTATCTTCCTATATATATATATACTAGCTTGCCAGGCAGACGTTGTCCTGCCCTTTTCGACGACCCTTCGCCATGTCATATTAAAACTCCTTAAATTTGCAAAAAAATGATTGTGGGTCACTCATGAAAAAATCGACCTATCTCTCAAGTTGGACCAAACTGCACATGGTGTGCAAATTTGATAGTTTAGGAGTCCACCGCGGACAAACAATGTGACACGTAATTTATATATATAAAGATTTGTATAACTATATATAGATATACAAAGACAATCTTACATACGGAATTCCGTTTCGGGATTTAATTTCGGAATCTTGATTCGGGTTCCGAATGCAGCAAGTCCATATAAAATCAAGGACTCGTCACACACCTACGGTAGTTTTCCGTTCGGAATTTCGCTGACAAAACGGGATTCCGTATGTGTCCGCCGGCTCTGACTGGGGTGTTACAACGACCTCACAGAATACCAGCGAATCAAATAAAAAAACTACCCCAGGAGGGCACTAGCACCCTTGAATTCTTCGCTGTGCTTTCATGACCAAGCTATCTTACTATTCCTGAGCGTGGGTGTTTAGACTGCCAGACCAAGGTGACCCCTGTCACGCTATCCGTGAATTTTTGCAATATTACGGGACTTCATTGAACCCTTAATGCTGTCCACTACCATCTGGAGAGGGAAAAGCTGGCCTTGTTCTTTTTAACCGAGACTCAGGTGTCCTGTCTGGCTGATACTTCATATCTCTTCTATCCAGGGTACAAATTAGAACACTCCTTTGTGCTCCGGGTTGGAGTTTGCGTTTGCGTATACGTCAAAGAAAACATCTGTTTTCGACGCCTCGGCAGTCTTGAAGGTACGGACCTGTCCATTCTATGGCTGCGCGTAAACAGCAACGACCCCCGCGTCTACGAGTGCCTCTATAGTACCTATAGCGGTAATGCCGAATCATACCGACTCATCGACCACGTCGAAATGGCTACAGATTCCGTGCTCCAGCAGATCCCATCCGCAGAGATCGTGATCCTTTGAGATTTTAACGCCCACCACACTGAATGGCTCGGTTTACGTTTAACCGATCATGCGGGGAGATCTGTTTATGACTGCATTGGCATATGGTCTTACACAGCTAGTTACTCCGCCTACGTGGATTCCAGATGTGGAGGATCATGCACCTTCCCTGTTGGACCTTCTGCTGACCTCTCATCCGGAGAGATATCAGGTCTACTTCGACGCCTCTCTTGGCTCCTCGGACCATTGTCTAGTCTCGAGTGTGGTGCCACTCACGCTGAAATCGCGGTTGCATTCTGCAGGCTGCCGCCGTGTTTGACACCACAGGTCGGCCGATTGCGACAGGATGCGGCGTTTCTTTGCATCCTACCGGGCGGGTTTTATTTCACGCCGGACGATATCAGCATTGTTTCTGAGTCTGTCGCTGATGTCGTACTTCCGGGTATGGAACTTTTTATTCCATCCTCTGTGGTGCCCACCGGGGGGCAGATCCCAGCCATGGTTTTGGCGCTCCTGTAAAATAGCATGACGCTATAAGGAGGAGTGCTACCGGGCCTGGGCTGACGCATCAATGTCTCAGGATGTAAATACCGGCGTTCTTAAAAAGAAGAAAAATATTTATAATTCCGCCTCCAGGTCCTTCAAAATAGTCATTGCCAGGGCAAAGTCTGAGCACATCCGTAAAATTGGCGAGAGCTAGTTCGCCTTCCTTCGGTCTCGGCAAGGCTGTTCAAGGGTACTTCTGACAGCCATCTCTTCCATCTCTGCACAGTGAGGATGACTCACTGGCCCATGCCGCAAAGGAGAAAGCCGATCTGTAAGGCTCTCTCTTTGCGTCGAACTCGACGGGAGCACACTGCCGACCATCCCGCGGTGTGTGCTCCATGCCGGATGTGCGGTTTACACAGCGCTCGGTTCGCAAAGCACTCATCTCCCTAGACGTCAGCAAGTCGAGTGGGTCTGATGGGGGACATTGTACTTAAGACGTGTGCTCCGGAGTTGGCACCGGTTTTAACGCGTCTTTTCCGGTTCTCCTACTCCGAAGGCATAGTCCCGAAAGTATGTGAGACAGCTTTAGTCACCCGATCCCTAAAAAGTGCGATCGCTCAGACCCGTCCAACTACACCTCAATCACCTCCTTTTTCTCGAAAATAATGGAGACCATTATAAACTGCCAGTTCATGAGGTACTTTGAGGATCACATTTCACCATTTCGAATCGTCGATGACCGAGTTCTTTCTGATCGACTCGATTCATAGGCACTGCCACCGGCGATATTTCCGGACTGATACGACTTAGGGACCTTCAAGAAAAGAGCTTACTCCTTTCTTAAAGGCCGGCAACGCATCTGAAATCCCCCTGGTGTTGCGGTTGATCATGGGCGGCCGTAGTCACTTACCATCAGGTGAGCTGCATACTCGTTTGCCCCCTATTCTATAAAAAAAACTCAAGATTTGCCTACACCGCTTAGCACTTACATCGTTAATAATCACTTCCAAGTACCTAATAATTAACTATTAATTTGGATATAACCGGGAGTAGCTCAGTGGCTACTACTGTCTGGTTTATTCACAGTACACAAGCAATATGGGTTTGAACCCCGCTGGCACCAATGAAATTGTTTTTTTTTACTACTCTAATCCAGCGCTCGACTGCTGTCCAATCTGATGGTAAGTGGTGATACAGCTGAAGATAGGTAAAATGCATTGACTAAGCTGAACAAAAGCCTATTCATAATTAAATTCTTGGTTAATTGATTAAAACTTTAAAACTCATCTTACGGATTTTATCGCGTTTAATTTATTTGATTTTTAATTCCCGACGCTTCGGGTGCTTTCCAGCATCCATGGACACGGGGGACTGAGGTGACTGACGTCCCGATGTCAATGTTAACTCAGCTTTTAAGTATTATTTATGGTCCGATCTATGCAGAATGAACTTACTGTCTTGAAGTCTTGCAGTGGTATGCTTGGGTTTAGTTTTAATTTTATTAATTACAATGTCCCAAGCAGGTGGTAGTACCCAGCCTCCTTCTCTATTGAAATTAGGATGACTTTTAATTTCAATAGCCTCACGTATCACGATCATCCTTGGTAGGAATCGATGTTATTTCACGAGGATTTCGCCGTCTAAGATATGATTACAAACTGCGGTCTTCTTAGTTAATGATTTAATTCTTATAAAATAGTATAAAACACGTGAACTTTGGCGGTTAATTGGTTCATAAATCTCTCAGAAACGAGAGAAGTTTTGTCTTTTTCACTTTTAATTTACTTTACTAAAATATCAATAGCAATATCGCATTTACTAAGCGAGTGGCTTAGCTATGTGCCGTTGTTAGTTTTCTACACTGGTTGGGACTAGCAAATCTGTAATGAGTGTGGTGAATTTTTTATGGGATTTTAATGCAGGATACAACAGTTGGGTGTTACTGTTGCTACTACAGCCTATGAAAGGTACAAACCAACGGAAAGCAGTATCAAAAGTGCAAGAAGTCTGGTTATTGCCATTGGTTGTTATAAATCTTCCTAGCTAGCCTAGCAGCTACAAATCGGTGTCCAGAACCGTAGTCCGTAGTAGGCGATGAAGGAAAAGAATAATTACTCGGGAGTTAGGAAACGCAAGTAAAATCTAGTGCGTACGAAAAATTATTCGTACGTCGCTTACGCTATTCTACGCGGTTCTCAATATATAGTGCGACGATAAAAAGCTGAGTAGAATGGGCAAAATATCTGTTACTGCGATCGCAAATCCACCTGTAAAGCATATTGTTAATATACTGCTGAACATAGGCCACCCCAAATAGATTGCCTCAGAATGAGGGATATTTGCCATAGTTGCCACACTTGTTGGACGGGTTTGCAATCGAGGTTTTTTTATTTTTAACCGACTTCAAAAAGGAGAAGTTATTCAATTCGACTGTATGTTTTTTTAATGTGTACCTCAGAACTTTTTTCTGGGTAAACAGATTTTGATGATTCTTTTTTTTATTTAAGAGCACACCACAGCTTTACGTGTGGTTCCACATAAATTTGATCAAGATTTGATCAGTAGTTTTTGAGTTATCCTTAATAATACGTGTTTAATTGACTTCGAATACATTGATGATGTTCTCATTTTATTTATATTGAAGTCGGCTGTAATTTTTTTTTAATTTCACCCTTTGTGTATCTACTAAGAACCTTTAATTGGCTTACGGTAGTTATTAATATTATCTATCGTCAGTCTTAACTATTATAGCTGTTGGTCTTCCAAATAAAATAAAATTAAGCAGTAAAAGTTTGATTTTTTTATTATTTTATGATGCTATTCTATAGATGTATGAGAGACAAACGAGCACGTAGTCTAGTTTACTCCCCCTTGCCAAGTTTTGTTATGCCCATCGGCCACGAAAACATAAAAAATAATTATATAACGAAAGTCCGAAATAATGGGTGCGTTTGGCAGAAAAAAGCGCTAGCAATCGCTTACAAGCGCTGAAATAGTTTTCGGCCAGGACACGATTGCTACTTCAGTAGCGCTGACACAATCCGCCATTTTGCTTATTTAATTTGTTTGTTTTGAATTAGAGTTTATAAGTTGTTTGTGCAATATTAGTTTTAAGTAATATAATGACGTGAATAAACATATACATGTTATTAAAAATTCATGATTGGTAAGTTTTTAATATGAATACTTTACAAACATATATTTAAATTAGGTTAGGTTCCCCGGTTAAAACTAACATCGTGTCCTGGAGGAAAATAGCTACTTACGATTTGAGAGCGCTTACCGCTTACGATCGCCATTTTGCTTACAAGCGCTTGCTAGCGCTTTTTTCTGCCAAACGCACCCATTGTATATTATTTACAATCTGTTAGTTATTAAGAAAGACCAGCGTCTTCTTATGGTCTTCTGTTCATTTATTTAGGTAGTGGATATACTTACACCGCCTCCATACAGTGCGCTGGCCACCAAGACAAGTGTTATTTCAATTTTTATCAACATCCGCGTGCAATTTCTTTTCACGCAAGAATGACTTTTTAGAAAGGGGTCATAATGAGATCAAATTTCAATATGGCGGAATAATATCTAATTACACACTACACGGCTATTACTAGGCGGGACAGAACGGAACTTTAATGACGAGACAACGGTAAAAATGATTGAGATGATGAAGCTATGCTTCCTTATACCAACGAAATGTAAGTAAAACAACATTAAACTCAAAAGCTGTTTAAATTACTAGTATTTAGAGTGCCTGTCAAGAGTGTTCTGGAATCGAATTCCAACAATGACGAGAGTAAGTTTATTTTATCTTTTATTAGAATAGAGTAAAATTTTTTTTTATTCAATATTGATTACAAGTAATTCTTATTGGAAGACAATATTTTACTTTACCACTGGTTCGAAAACCCAGCGGGATTTTTTTAAAATAAATTTTACAATGTCAAGGGTCCCAGAATATTTACAAAATTTATTTTAGAAACAGCTTGGAAGCGACCACCTCATTCCCAGGGATTATTATCAACCATGTATTCATTTATATCATAATAATCCTTTTTATACAGTTTTTGTTTTAAATATTTAAACTTGGTAATAGAGAGACCGTGTATTTTTTTTTGGGACTTTGTTGTAATAGCGTATACATTGCCCCAAGAATGAATTACTGACTGTGGAGTCAACAACGAGAGTGTATTGTAACACACCTTCAACTAGGGGTTACAAATGGAAGACTTAGTGCCCTATGGCACTCTCTACTAGTCAACCCAACGAAAGATGGAATAAATAAAGATGTTGGTAACAGCAAATTAAGGACAATAATTTTTTTTTAAATTTAAAATTTTTTTCTAAAGGAAAAACAGACCATACAAATACATTACCGTTACCCAATACAAAGCTAACTACCATTATATTAATTCAATAAACACACATCTATATACGTATATATACATAATATATTCGTGTAAATATATATATATATATATATATATATATATATATATATATATATATATATATATATATATATATATATATAACGGGGGAAGTCAATTCATGGTTGTTTACCTCTAAATAACGTTGTCGCACCAATGTTTTAAATGTGGCGGCGCTGTCGTCGCGCCGCAAGCGAAACACACCGAAGCTTAAATCACGCTATTAACATTCCGAATCATAAACAGCATATATAGAACATCTCCGAACTATCACATGGAGTGTTGGCCGCTCCCCGGGCACAACACCTTGCCCGGTGGGAGATCTCATAAACAAAAGATTATTCGTAAATACATATGTACAAACACAACAAATTGACAAATTGTTGATTTTGGACATCTGCTAGTATTGTGGAAACCCCGCTACACGCTATGAACGCAGACTTGACACGATCGAAGCATACGTGAGCACCTTTTACGCTGTTGCATACAATTGTTGCAAGGAGCCCAGCTACGTGGTACTATTTTTATTCTGTGGCCCAGCGGTATTATTTTTTAAACAATAATCTCTATATATAAAGCTCAATTGCTGTCCGTTTGTCTCGCTAAAACTCAAAACCTCGACCGATTGTGAAATTTTTTGTGTGTCCCCGAATCTGAATGAGTCCCTGGATGGTTTAAATGCACAGCTAGACCGGGTAGACGGCGCTGTTGTCGAGATCGAGATATCACTCGTGCGAAGCCGGGGCGGATTTATAATGTAATATGTTGTACAATTAATCATTGACAACATTTCGAAACAGCATTGTTCCGCAGTACCCGAAACTTCTCAAAAACTACTGATCAGATCTTGATCAAATTTATATGAGACTACATGAGAAGCACCGGAAAGTTTCAACTAGAAAAGAGTTCTGAGGTTAATACACGTAAAAATTTTTTTTTTGCGGCCGAAGCAAATATGCGCAACCCTCCGGAAAGCGGGGGAGGGAGGTGGAGGATGCTCATAACATACCGCAGCCACATAACCACGCAGCCGTGCTGTTATGTGGAGATTTTTACCCACTAAACCCCACCTTTTAGGGACTGGCTTAACGGTCTAACTAGAGATCTCTAAGCCGTATACGGACGCGACCCTCCTTGGCAGAAAGGAGGGCGCAACGTAAAAAAATACAGTCGAATTGAGTACCACCACCTTTTTTTTGTAGTCGGTTGAAAATCATAACTTATCGTTTCGGCAATATAGAGTGCGCGAGTTTAAGCTCGTTTTCATAGTGGTCGGCAGGAGAAATTAAATCAGGAGTCACTGGTCTGTTCTTATTCCCCTTCATATAGTATTGAGCAGTTTGACGTTATGACTGCACTGTCGGTAAATAGAAGGTGGTGAAAGTTTAGCGGCTTGAAAATGTCTTTCAAAGCAGCGATGGAAAGAGATCACGATAAAGACCATGCCACACTGCAGCTATATTATTTTTGTAGCACCAATGAGTCAGCTCGACCGGGGAAGGGCCACGCTCTCACAGAATAGCAGCTTAATACTGCTGTGTTTCGTATGGTGAGTGTAGAGATCCGGAGATCCTTTTTTACTGGAAACGAGGCGTTCCATATTAATCATCAAGGGTGACAACGCAATTGAATTTTGATTCTTAATCGAGGATAAATGTAGATGTCTTTGGGTCACAGCATTCACTTACCATCAGGTGGACTGTGCTCCTTTGCCACCCTTATTCTATAAAAAAAAAGAATAAACGGTA
Organism: Parnassius apollo; assembly: GCA_907164705.1. Lineage (NCBI taxonomy): Eukaryota > Metazoa > Arthropoda > Insecta > Lepidoptera > Papilionidae > Parnassius > Parnassius apollo. The sequence goes on from CAJQZP010000419.1 coordinate 797,567, forward strand.
ATATTAATAGGCGAGTAATCCTCAGTCGCTAAAGCATTTTTAAATTTTGGCGCTACCCGACCATAACAAAAGTTTACCTCACACCTATAAAGTCCAAGGCCCGTGCAACTCAGCCAATTAGCGTTAGCCTGTAGGTACAAATTAATAAGCGTTTTGTAACCTCTGATTTAGGGATGGGCAAGTGAAAAAAATATATCGATACATATATATCGTGTCAGATTAGTAAGCTAAAGTGGCAATGGGCCGGCCGTATAGCTCGAAGAAACGACAACCGGTGGGGTAAAAAAGGTTCTCGAGTGGCGACCTGGTATTGGTAGGTGTAGTGTTGGGCGACCCCCGCTAGATCAAGTGACAAACTGGTAAGTGCAGGAAGTCGATGAATGCAGGTGGCTCAGGACCGTGTTCTGTGGCATTCCTAGGGGGAGGCCTATGTTCAGCAGTGGACTTGTGAAGGGCTGTGAAATGATAATGAAAAAATCGTGTCGAATGGACAATTGGACGACGAAAAAAAACGACAACAGAGCATGAATGCTTTTGTTGCTTAATGTTTTGTCGATTAATACAACATTTTAAAATATGTATATCGAAATTGATACGTATTCGATACTCCAAAATAAATATCGAATATTAATATATCGTAATTTAAAATAAAGACGATATATATCGATATTTCACGAGAAAATATCGATATATCGATATTTTTTACCCAAGCCTACACTGATTCACGGCTCATAGTATTCTATGCATTTGTAATGCGCTCACAGTATTGTCCGCTTATGGCTATGGGATATCCTTTTTGATTTAAACGCATTGTTTATAGCGCCGTTTCCTGTTGATTGTTTTTGGAATTGGCGCGGGTTGGAATTGTGTGAAATGGGTGAACTTGTTGCTGTATTTACTTATTATTTTTTTTTAATTCATCATCCATCCGTCCGCTATAGCCTATAAAAGTCCACTGCTGAAGCCTCCCCCATAGATTGTCCCATAGAAGGGATATTTGCCATAGTTGCCAGGCTTGGCAAGCGGATTGGCAGTCGAAGGTTTTGTTTTTAGTAGTTATTGGGAAGACGCTGCTGCTCATCTCCTGTATCAGTTCCACTATGTCGCTTCTTGCGACACACACGGGACGATATCGCAGTGGATATTCTTATACCGCCACTACACGGTAGTTGTAAAAAAAGGATTGATTTTAATAAGTATGACTTTTATCCGTCTTTATCGGAACTCACAGAGTACCAGCGTAAAATAGCAGCTAGTAGCAGCATAAGCAAGATTTATTATTTTTACATTTTTATTTTAAATAGGATGGGCGGCATTTTAGGCCTTTACTACGCTTATTTGAAAGACCACAAATCCAACATCGACTTCAACCAAAGATGATTAAAAACCTTCCTAATATTAATTGATAGAATCAGGCGTTACTTTGCGGAAATCCATTATAATAAATAATTTATTACTTTGCAATTAATTAATTAATTAATTTATTTATTCTTTTTTGTACACCACAATACAGAAACATCAAGTTCAGTTAAAACTAATTAAAGTATGTACAATAGGCGGTCTTATCACTCTGAAAGTGATTTCTTCCAGACAACCTTTGCGTAGAGGAATGATGCAAACAAAAGTTAAAATAGAGGGGGCATACAAAATAATAATAAAAAAAAATAATAATACACACAAATAAAAAATAAGTGAAAGTCATATATAAAATATCATATACTAGATTAAATGAAAAGAGTACGAAAAAGCTAAAGTAATTAATAATTTTTAGTTAGCGGAAGGTTGCAAAGTAATAAATTATTTATTATTCCTAATATATTATTATATTATGCGTGGTGGAGCCATGCTGTAATTATATTAGTAGTATAGTTATAGCACGAATGGGTCGGCTCGACCGGGGAAGGACCACGCTCTCACAGAATACCAGCATAAAATAGTAGCTTAACGCTGCTGTGTTTCATAGAATGAGTGTAGAGAACCGGAGACCCGTTTTACTGAAATCGAGGCATTCCATCTTAGTCCTCACGGGTCACACCGAATCTGAATTGAGGATAGATGTAGATGTCTATGGGCAACAGCATCCGCTTACCATCAGGTGGACTGTGTGCTCGTTTGTCTTATATAAAAAAAACTCAGCTACGCAAGAGTTATTATCGTGCGGCGGTAGAATTCATTACACGATTATGTCCCAAGAGTGTCGTGACATCTATAGGAAAAGACAGAATATAACTTCTGTTGGATGGCGGTATAACCATCTTTTTTTATAGTATAAGTGGGTAAGTGGATGCTGTGGCCCATAGACATCTATATTTATCCTTGATTAAGAATCAAAACGCAGATGCGTTGTCAACCCTTAGGAAAAGATGGAATGCCTCGTTTCCAGTGAAAAAGGGTCTCCGGATCTCTGCATTCACCATACGAAACACAGCAGTATTAAGCTACTATTTAACGCTGGTATTCTGCGAGAGCGTGGTCCTTCCCCGGTCGAGCCAACCCATTCGTGCTACAACATAATATACCTGCAGCGTGGCTCTACCACGTATGAATCTATAAGAAAAGACAGATTATAACTTCTGATGGATAGCGGTATAACCATCTGATTATAGCAAAACATAAAATATAAAAACTCTCAAAGAGGAGCATCTTCAAAGGCGCGAGACGTCTGCTACGACAGCCAAACTGCCCACTAAGTGTGGTGATTAAGGCAAATCATTCCTACAATTCCCCTGGTGTTGCAGTTGATCATGGGCGGCGGTAGTCACTTACCATCAGGTGAGCCGTATGCTTATTTGCCGCCTTTCCAATAAAATAAAGAAAAACAGTGGGAAAGGTACCTGTACGGTGAGGTATATGTACCTCTAGTAGTAGTAGTAGACTTTTCGGACTGACGAAGAATTTGCCCTGATTTACCAATATCAGATAATATACTTTTACGTACGATTGACAGCTCCCTTTGTACGTTTTAAATAAAGGAGATAGGTGTCATATTATTTTCAATAATATTATGCTATCAGTAGCAAGATTTATTTATAATAAACAAGTTGTAAAATAAAAAATGTACCTACAATAGATTAGTAGTATAGTTGTAGCACGAATGCGTCAGTTCGACCGGGGAAGGACCACGCTCTCATAGAATACCAGCGTAAAATAGTAGCTTAATGCTGCTGTGTTTCATAGAATGAGTGTAGAGAACCGGAGACCCTTTTTACTAGAAACGAGGCATTCCATCTCAGTCTACACGGGTGACATCGCATCTGCATTTTGATTTTTAATGGAGGATAGATGTAGATGTCTATGGGCCGCAGCAACCACTTACCATCAGGTGGACTGTGTGCTCGTTTGTCACCCTATTCTATAAAAAAAAAACTTCATATGTCTTCGAAATATTTTTTTCTCTTATTCCTCAGACATGCAGGTTTTCTCACGATGTTTTCCTCCACCGCCGAGCACGTGGTAAATCAGCACTTAAAGTTGCAATTAACAATTTCATTGGTGCCGGCGGGGATTGAAACCGGGTTACTCGCGTTCTGTTATATTTACAGCGAGCGTTAACCATGTGAGCTACCACGGCTCTTATATCATAATCGGCTCAATTATGCGTGTAGTCTATGCCAAATCCTACGTTTATTAGGAGAGGGCCATGTTCAACTAAGGACTATAGTACGTGAGGGTAATATGGTGATCCGGTTAATATTGTCACTTTCTTATAATTCAAAAAGTGCAGCCTTGTTGCATAGGATATTCAGTCAATCCAAAATTAAAGGGTCAAAAGAGCGCTGCTTTATCGACGCCATTTTGACAGTTGACATTATAGTAAATATTTTAGTAGATTTTAGTATGGTGTAATGTGGTTAGTTTTTTTAAGTTGATTTTTCGAAATGTTCATAATTATTGCCAGGGCTTGTTTGGTTTCTTTTCTTAATATATTAGTTATATTACACAAATTTGTGTTTTTGTCCCTGTCCTGCTAATTTTGGTTTTATAGGGCGGCAACGCTTAAGATGACCATATTACCCTCACGTACATTATTAAGAAAATTTATACTTTATTTTTTTAAAAATTCAATGAACTAAACGTGGTCTGAAAAAACTTCGACTTTAGAAAAAAAAATTGGTCTATTTTACGCTTCAGTATCCAATTTCAAAAGAACTCGTGAACTCGAAACGATGCGACGCGTTAAAATAACTCTGATGTTGAAAACCGACTCATGTGTATTGCGCCCCTAATGCACTAGGTCAGTGGGTCGTAGGAACATATATGGGCTAAATTTAGTCATGGTTGCATTCATAAAACTGAATTTTTGTATGATTAATGCAGACGTGGAGAATGGTAAACAACTTTGGCCTTAAGGGCTTGAAAACTTGATGCTAAGTTTCCTTTCTTTTATTGTTTACTAAAAACTGCCTAGAGGCGAAAATAAAGCTTTTATTTAAAAACAAGTGGTTAAATTAAAAATTTTGTACAGTCGCTTGTACATAAATAAAATGAGAACGTCATTACTGTACTCGAAATCTATTAAATACTCATTATTGAGGATAACTCAAGAACTACTGGTTAAATCTTGATCAGAAATTGATTTATATGAGAAGCACCAAATTTCAAATAAAAAATTAATCATCCAAATCGGTTCACCTAATACAGTAAAGGCTATAGGCCATAGTAAAGACCAGCCAAATTAATAGATGCCTAAACATTTAATGAGAAATTCGAATAATCAACTGACACTGGGTGGGGCTTGAACCCACGACCTAAGCGAACCGTGCCGATGCTCTAACTGAGCTATCTACCGTGTCTCACGGCTACGGGAGTCTGTCTGTTTCTTAATAAACGTTTACATTTAATAAGCTTACGTGTGATCAAGTTTAAATATTTAATTAAACAAAAACTGTATAAAAAAAGGGTTATTATGATATAAATGTATACATGGTTGATAATAACTCCTGGTAATGAGGTGGTCGCTTTCAAGCTGTTTCTAAAATAAATTTTGTAAATATTTTGTGACCCTTGACATTGTAAAAAAATTTAAAAAAAAAGTCCCGCTGGGTTTCTTGGTTTCTTGCTGGTTCTTCCCAGGACAGAGGTTTTTTTTCGAACCAGTGGTAAGGTAAAATATTGACTTTTAATAAGAATTGCTTGTAATCTATATTAATACAAATTATTCAATTCGATTCTGTGCTAAACCATGGTTAAAACATATAAAAACAAATTAATGACATTAATTAGGAAAAAGTTCTGAGGCCACACAAAAAAGAAACAGTCGAATTGAGTATCTCCTCCTTTTTGAATTCAGTTAAAGAATATACAGTCACAACGAGTATAATTTTTGTTTGACGGCTCCATGACCCAGCAATAACTTACGGCGCTGAGGGCAGCGGTTCGAATCCGGAATGTATTTACATGCCCCACAAATATTTTCGGGTCTAAATGTTTGTAGTTGTGAAGTTTATATTTAAAAACTGCCTCCACGATATAAGATTTCTTGGAGGCAGGCACCAAGGCATAGTAGAAAATCTTAGTGAGGGTAAAGTTTAAAAAAATGTTTTTGCTTAGTATGATTGTGACAAAAAGCAGGTATGATGGGCACATGCAACGCTTTCGCGCCGCGGACCTTAGACCATTTAAATTACTTCACGTCACAGCTGTAAATAAATGCGGTGATGGTTAATCACGCGTGCATCACCACCAGATTATAACAATGTCATTCTCAACAAAATGAGCTGTCTGCGCAGGCCAGGATTATAGTGCCCATAGTCCTAGTCCGATGGAACGGTAATCAGACACGATCGGAGAGACACTAGGTGCAGAACCAAACGGCTTTACGTGCTTTTCGAGGCACGGGGGGTGAACACCGCCAGTCTTCGGACTCCGGGCTACTACTGAGAATTTCAATAGCTAGTCAATCAGCCGCTATAACGTCTTCTCGCGAACCCCTTACGATCATCTAGCGAACCCATAGCATTACATTACGCTGCTGTGTTTACGACGAGAACCGGATACCCTTCTCATATAAATGACATACGTAATACGTGTATACGTCACGCCTTTAAACTAAAGATGTAGCAGCGAGCTACTCGGACCATGTTTAGCCAAAAAAATGGGTCTACATGGAAAATTGAAGTAATATAAGTGGCTAGCCCAGCGTCTACATAATCACAAACCCAATAACCCATAAGTCGCCTTTTACGACATTTTTTTATAGAATAAAGATGACAAACGAGCAGTGGCGAAGCTTCCATTAAAGCCGAAAAGCCGGGCTTGCCTTATTAAAACTGAATCAATCAATAATAGCAACTAATAAAATAACTCCTAAACTGTTTCAAATTATTTCAATTTTCCCGCGCATTCCACTGTTCGACACATGTCGACCGATGACCCCGTATTGTCTTAGCGATACGTTTATACAAAGGTACTCTGTGGCGATACTGCTGCTGTCATAAAGTGAGTTTTAATAGAGCGATTAGTTGTCTCCCTCACTCGCGTGGGCTTTTTACGGGGCTTTCGAGAAGACGATCGCTCTCTTTCTAACCTATGGCAGAATATTCTACAATGAAATATAACTACGAAATGTTTATATAGCAATTACTATTGAGCCAACAAGCCTGGCTTTGCCATGAAGTTGTTTAGGGAGTGCGTTAGCGACTAGCGAAGTGGTTGCGGGCCCCTCGTATGCAAGTTCACTTCACATTTCAATATTTATGTTTGTTTTTGTTTGTTAAAAATTTATGCTTTTTCGAAGATTTTCAGTGAAAATGGGAGGATAATAGTGTTCATTGTGATGAATATAAGTGTGTTGAAGTGCTAATCGGCGAAGAAAAGATAAAAATCTTTAAAAATGAAATTTAATATTCAATAAACATTTCTTCATACTTTAAATATAGGTACAGGACTCTTTAGTATTAAAGTTTAATTAAGTTAGGCGTATTTAAAGGTTTAATAACTCAATATTAATATTACCATACGAATTAAAAATATCAATTTGAACAGCAGCATAAAGTATGAGACCTAGGTTTAATTTTAGAGGAAATAAGTGTTACAATCTTTTTTAACGTGAAGCCCAAATTTTAATTAAATAAATCAAAAGAATACAGAAGAATGTATTGAGGTTTTTAAAGAATAGTACTCCCTTTAGTTATTTCCAGTTAGGTTTCTCTGTCTACTTTTCAGTATATAAAATTTTAATGGCGCCATCTACTTAATTCTATACGTAAAGTCATTTTATCGAACGAAAATTGGTTGATTCTCTCGATGGTACCTAAAGATTACGCTAGATGACACAAATACGCTATCGGCTAATTTATAGTGATATATGAGTTTAAAAATATCATTCATTGCAACATATCAATGATATGTTGCAAACCCGTAACATTCATTGCTATGCAGATGACAGCACTGGTGATGCTCTTTACACCGGCCGAGCCAATATTTCTCGGGAAAACGTCTCCAAGTGCCGGGACAAATTTGTGTCTGAAGTCGAGTCTTTGCTGAACAGAGTCTCGGATTGGGGGCGACTAAATCTAGTCCAGTTTAACCCCCAGAAGACACAAGTTTGCGCATTAACCGCTAAAAAGAACCCCTTTGTCGTATCTCCTCAGTTTCAAGGCACTCCCCTTGTTGCCTCAGCCAGTATCGGAATCCTCGGCGTTGACATATCGAGTGACGTGCAGTTTCGTGGTCACTTGGAAGAGAAGGCCAAATTGGCCTCTAAAAAGCTTGGCGTGCTCAGCAGAGCGGGACAGTATTTCATGCCGGCACACCGCCTGCGACTTTACAAGGCGCAGGTTCGGCCGCACATGGAATACTGTTCCCATCTCTGGGCTGGGGCTCCCCAGTACCAGCTCCTTCCACTTGACCGCATCCAGCGCAGAGCGGCTCGAATCGTCGACGACCGAGTGCTTTCCGATCGGCTCGATTCACTGGCACTGCGAAGAGATGTTGCATCTCTTTGCATTTTATTTCGCATATACCATGGAGAGTGCTCTGAGGAATTGTTCGGATTAATCCCAGCCGCCAAATTTCGTGAACGCACTACGCGGCAAACGTCCCGATACCATCCACACCATGTGTGCCATATGTGCTACGGAACGAGCACCATATGGTGCTCGTTCGCCACTGCAAACGAGCACCATATGTGCTCGTTTGCAGTGGCGAAGCTAGGGCTCCAAACTAGGGCAAGCCCAAGATATGGTTTTGTTGTTTTAAGCAGTTTAATAAAAATACACCAATCTTGAGCTGTCTCCACTCTTTAGTTTCATATTCAGTGCTGACAAGGACGTGTTTAACAAAGCACACAGAAAGCATACTACCGCTAGATAGATTGTATGACATAATATGCAATTGCACACCTTCGGTGGTTTTGAAAAGAGCCGTTTGGGTTTGCTTGAGATATTTACAAACAATACAATACATGAAAAAAGTACAAACAAACTATGTACAAAGTTAAAAAAAGGGACGCCTGGCAGATGTGAAACCTCGAAATTATATTTTGTTTAAGTTATATGCATAAAAGAACAGATTACGACAGGAATTAGATAGTTATAATGAGAAGATAAAGCTTTGCTAATTTTTTACCATAAAATAATGACTATTTATTATAATTATAATTATTCATTTTCAATTCATAATAAACCGTACAATTTTTTTTTATAGAAGAGGGGGCAAACGAGCATGTGGCTCACCTGATGTTAAGTGACTACCGCCGCCCATGATCAACCGCAACACCAGGGGAATTGCAGGTGCGTTGCCGGCCCTTTAGAAAGGAGTAAGCTCTTTTCTTGAAGGTCCCCAGGTCGTATCGGTCCGGAAAAATCACCGGTGGTAAATTATTCCACAGAGAGGTTGTACGCGGAAGAAAACTCCTTTTGAAACGTACAGTGGTGGACCGCCAAGCATCCAGATGGTGTGGATGGTATCGGGACGTTTGCCGTGTAGTGCGTTCACGAAATTTGGCGGCTGGGATTAATCCGAACAATTCCTCAGAGCACTCCCCGTGATAGATGCGATAAAATACGCAAAGAGATGCAACATCTCTTCGCAGCGCCAGTGAATCGAGCCGATCGGAAAGCACTCGGTCGTCGACGATTCGAGCCGCTCTGCGCTGGATGCGGTCAAGTGGAAGGAGCTGGTACTGGGGAGCCCCAGCCCAGAGATGGGAACAGTATTCCATGAGCGGCCGAACCTGCGCCTTGTAAAGTTGCAGGCGGTGTGCCGGCATGAAATACTGTCCCGCTCTGCTGAGCACGCCAAGCTTTTTAGAGGCCAATTTGGCCTTCCCTTCCAAGTGACCACGAAACTGCACGTCACTCGATATGTCGACGCCGAGGATCCCGATACTGGCTGAGGCAACAAAGGGAGTGCCTTGAAACTGAGGGGATACGACAAAGGGGTTCTTTTTAGCGGTTAACGCGCAAACTTGTGTCTTCTGGGGGTTAAACTGGACTAGATTTAGTCGCCCCCAATCCGAGACTCTGTCCAGCAGAGACTCGACTTCAGACACAAGTTTGTCCCGGCACTCAGAGACGTTTTCCCGAGAAATATTGGCTCGGCCGGTGTAAAGAGCATCACCAGTGCTGTCATCTGCATAGCAATGAATGCTACGGGTTTGCAACATATCATTGATATGCAGAAGAAACAGCGTTGGCGATAGCACGCAGCCCTGTGGAACACCAGCATTAATAAGCTTGCAATCGGAGCTTGCACCGTCTACAACGACCTTGATGCTCCGATCTGCAAGAAAACTGGTGATCCAATCGCACAATTTTTCGGGAAGCCCATAGGAAGGGAGCTTCGAAAGAAGCGCTTTGTGCCAAACCCGATCGAAAGCCTTCGCAATGTCCAAACTAACGGCCAATGCCTCCCCCTTGGACTCTACTGCCTCCGCCCATCTGTGAGTTAGGTAGACCAGAAGATCACCAGCTGACCTACCACGGCGAAAACCGTATTGGCGGTCACTAATCAGCTGGTGATACCTTGAGGTACCTCATGAGCTGGCAGTTTACAATGGACTCCATTGTTTTGGAGAACAAGGAGGTGATGGCGATAGGCCGGTAGTTGGACGGGTCTGAGCGGTCGCCTTTTTTAGGGATCGGGTGGACGAAAGCCGTCTTCCATGATTTTGGGACTACGCCTAGGGAGTAGGAGTACCGGAAAATGCGCGTTAAAACCGGTGCCAACTCTGGAGCACACGTCCTGAGCACAATTGGGGGGATTCCGTCAGGCCCACTCGACTTATGGATGTCCAGGGAGAGGAGTGCTTTGCGAACCGAGCGCTGAGTGAACTGCACTTCCGGCATGGAGCACTCACATCGCGGGATGGTCGGCGGCGTACTCCCCCCGTCATCGAGAGTCGAGTTAGACGCAAAGAAAGAGCCTAGAAGATCGGCTTTCTCCTTTGCGGTGTGGGCCAGTGAGTCGTCCTCCCTGTGCAGAGATGGAAGAGATGGCTGACAGAAATTCCCCTGGACAGTCTTGGCGAGAGACCAGAATGCACGGGTTCCAGAAGGAAGACGAACTAGTCTCTCGCCAATTCTGCCTATGTGCTTTGCCTTGGCAATGACTCTTTTGAAGGACCAAGAGGCGGAATTATACTTCTTTTTTAGGGCGCTGGTGTTTACATCCCTGGACGCTGATGCGTCAGCCCAGGCTCGGTAGCACTCCTGCTTATAGCATGATGCTATTTTACAGGAGCGACCAAACCATGGCTGAGATTTGCCTCCAATGGGCACCACAGAGGAAGGAATAAAAAGTTCCATACCCTGAAGTACCGCAACAGCGACAGAATCCGCAACAACGTTGGGATCGTCCGGCGAGAAGCAAACCCGCCCCAAAGGGTAGGATGAAAGAAAGACCGCATCCCATCCCAATCGGCTGACCTATAGTGCCAAACACGGCGGTAGCCTGCAGAATGCAACCGCGATTTCAGCGTGAGTGGCATCACACTCCGGACAAGACAATGGTCCGAGGAGCCTAAAGGGGCGTCGACGGAAATCTGATATCCGTCCGGGTGAGAGGTCAGCAGAAGGTCCAACAGGGAAGGTGCATGATCCTCCACATCTGGAATCCGCGTAGGCGAAGTAACCAGTTGTGTCAGACCATATGCCAAGGCAAAATCATGAAGAGATCTCCCCGCATGATCGGTTAAACGTGAACCGAGCCATTCGGCGTGATGGGCGTTAAAGTCGCCGAGGATCACGATCTCTGCGGAGGGGATCTGCTGTAGCAACGAATCTGCAGCCATTTGGACGTGGTCGAAGAGTCGGTCTGTTTCGGCATTACCGCTATGGGACCTATAGAGGCACCCGTAGACGCGCGGATGGTCGTCGCTGTCTACGCGTAGCCAAAGGATGGACAGGTCCGAACCTTCAAGTCTGCCGAGGCGTCGAGAACAGATGTCCTCTCTGACGTAAACGCAAACTCCAGCCCGAGGCACAAAGGAGTGTTCCAGTTTGTACCCCGGGCAGGAGAGATACGAGACATCAGCCGGAGAGGACACCTGCGTCTCTCTCAGAAAGAGCAGAGCCGGCCTCGCCGTCTCGAGATGGTAGTGGACGGCGTTTAGGTTAGAGTGAAGTCCCCTGATATTGCAGAAATTCACGGACAGAGTGGCAGGGGTCGCCTTGGTCTTGTTGCTCCGTTTGCCCCGAGCAGTTTTAGTCTTGAGCGGAATTTTGCCCCCCCCCCCCCAGAATACGCGGGGCAGCCTGAGCACTCACGCTCAGAAGTGGAGAAACATGGTCGTGGATGCTCAGCAAGGGATTCTCCAGAGGTGCTGGTACCCTCCTGGGGTAGTCTATCATTTAATTCCGCTACCATGTTGATGGGGGGGGGGATTTGGGCCTCCGGCCACCTGCACTCACCAGACGAAACGCGGAAGCAGAGCTTCCACTTCACGCCGGTATTCTGTTAGGTCGTGGTACCACCCCGGTTTGAGCCAAAACTTTACTTTACTTTATTTGTTGCAAGTATACTATAAAAACTAATCAAAGTCTACTATAAAAAATAAAAAAAGTATTTTATCTTTCCAGTGCTGGGCATTAAGCGTCTCAAACAAATCGAGACGATGTTCGTCTCTCGACGGCTCCAAGGTCCCAGCACGAGCGGCTTCAGTGTGGAGACACTGCTGGATATGCTGCTGGTGTTGTACGATGAGTGCTGCAACAGTAGTCTACGGAGGGAGAAGGCTGTAGCTGATTTCATACAATATGGTAAGTAGCTGCATGTGATAGCGGTTCCGTCAACCCCAGAGCCATGTATTAGCGTAGCCAATATTTGTTTCCATGAAGCTGGGCTGCTAGAGCTGTAGCTTTAACTGATGAGGGATATAGCCAGTAACACTTGGTGTACCGCGTACAACGATATGAGACAGTCATCCGGCTATGTCGGGAGACTGGTCGTAACACACCAAGACCCGGTCAAGGGCGACATCGATGCACGTCAGCGGCTGAGGTTCGAAACTGTCTGTTTGAAGTCAGAAGTGTCAGTGTAAGTGAAAGAACAGTAAAAAGACTGTTTTCTTAAAGAGATCTTATGGCATTTCGTCCAGCCTGCGCTGCAAAACTCTTTAGATCGCACAGAACAGCCAGGTTACGTTTCCGAAGAATGTTTTGTTCTCAGATGAAAGCAGAATTTAAGAGGTCCTGATGGACGCCAATCTCATTTTTGTTGAACCGTCGGGCTTGACCAGATCCACTTCCTGTGGGGCCGTTTCTGGAAAAAAAAGTTCATCATAAAGAGTCCCTCTTTCTCCATGAAGTCGGCCAGCTGCTGACCTCTTGGGTTCCGTTGCCCTATTCCAAATTTCCCTACCTTCAGCTCAACGAGGGCATTCTCTTGTGCATGGTTTTACGTTGAAGTCTCCCATCGACACCGTATACATTTCCTCCACCTCCTCATCGGGATGTGCTAAGGTTGTACGTAAACCTATATGATCTTCAGCGTTTGGTGATCCTGAGTATCATGTACGCAACCCTCGTTGACACACTCCCAATATGTACAACGTTGTTGACGAGAGACTTGTGGATGATAAATCCTACACCTCCTTGGGACAGATGGTCGCCCTACCGGTGATAGAACGAGTTGCCGGATTCGAGGATTACCGTGTCCTCCCCTCTCTTCGGAGCTCGGATAATCCTATATTATGCCAGCGCAACTTGTTTACCTCTTCTATCAGCTCCAGAATCTTCTCGTCAGTCCTCAGGCTGCGTGGTCGAGTCGTTTTAGGTGGCAAACGAACCTCAATCGGAGATTCTTATTACCCCCTGCCCCGCCGCTACCGTAGCCAGGAATAGCGGGGCCGCTTGTTTGTGTCATTGCTCATGGGGGGATGTTTTGCCATACTTGCCACGCTTGGCGAGCGAGTTGGCAACGGCAGTTTTTTCTTGTACAAATGTTGTTATCAAAAAGATGCTGCTGTCCATCTCCTGCCTGCCTCCCTCTGTCGCCTCTTACGACTCCCACGGGAAGATATGGGGTAGTGGATATTCTCAACCGCCATTACACAGAATTATTTATTTTTATAGAATTTATTTTAAAGTATTATTATATTATTATCTTTACTCGTAAAATTATTAATATTTAATATATAAGTTTCCTTGCTAATTCTTCCCAGGACTGAGGATTTGTCCATACTTCTGGTAACAGTAAAAACTACTGTACTATATTGTATTAAATGAAAAAATATTCTATTCTATTCAGATATGTCTCTGTGTTAGAGTTGATAAACTTAGAAATGAGGATATCCGAAGCAGAACCAGATTACTCTGGTATAGCCCAACATAGTCTGACATAGCCCAACGGATTAGAACGAAAGAAAGATTTATTGCAGCATGCCACAAACATCAGGATTGTTGATTTGTGGACACATCAATTATAAACATTATAACTAACAAAAACAAAAAATAGGAAACAAAACAACAATTTGAGGGATAAAACAATTTAAAAGTATGTATACTTATAGATTATAATTTAAAAAAAAATAATAGAAAGACAAAAAAAATTGTTTCTCATATTGTAGGAGTATGTTGTGGCGCGTCATACAAACGGACCTCACTCAGTTTATACTTAGTAAGCTGAATTTGCAATGGGCCGGCCATAGTGCTCGAAGAACCGACAACCGAGGGTAAAAAGGTACTCGAGTGGCAGCCTAGTACCGGTAGCCGTAGTGTACCGCCACTAGATGGAGTGACGACCTGGTAAGACATGCAGGAAGTCGATGGATGCGTTTGGCTCAGGACCGTGCTTTGTGGCATTCCTTGGGGGAGGCCTATGTTCAGCCATGGACTTGTGAAGGGCTGTAATGATGATGATGATGGATCAATAATACTCTCTACTTTTACTATTTTCTATAGTCTCCACTTACAACCCCTACATATGTAACAAAATAGGGTGACCCTTTTATGCTGCCACCACACTGCATTCACTTCTATTGCACAAATAAAATTAACCATAACCACTAACTACCAAATAATTTAAACCTAACTCAATTGGTAGTAACTAATCAAACATATTATTTCAGTTAAACCGGTTGCTTTGGCTCTCAAAAGGCTTCGACTCTCTCGTGATGACTTCGAGCTGGTTAAGGTGATCGGACGCGGGGCTTTTGGAGAGGTTTGCGTCGTACGAGCATCTTTCATGCAGGTGAATTGAATATGAAATGAGCCAATTTGTGAATAATATACAGAATAAAAGACAGATTCATATAGATCTCGCTTTGCATTCTACAGTTGTTAGGTGTTTGTATATTATGACCTTTAGATAGAATTTTGGTCAAGACGGCCAGTCGCAAAGAAGGTTAGCCATGAACGCTGGACAGAATTATTGTGCACAAGTGTGAACAATAAATACCTCAGGTGTATTCTTTATTGCCTTATTTTCATAGTCCTGTGGGATGGAAATCCGACATGACTGTTGAGAGATTGGGCACAGGATCAACGGTTTAACATTCTTTCCAAGGACGGGGGTGTAACACCGCAAACTTATTTTCTTAACTCTGGGCTGCTACTGTGAATTTCTTTACAGAAATATATATGTCTCAGCGCCTCTGTGGGTAGTCGGAATTATTGTAAACAACACGTGCACCGCACACCTGCGCATTGAACCTGTAGTGGTGCTCGGGTAACTACTTGTCTCGATTGTATAAAACGGATGGAGCGGCCGCCGTTAGGGCAGTCATAGCTCTGGCGTGGCACGGTTCACTTGTTGTGTTCCGCTCTAGCTCATCCTCAACTATTCGGATAATTAGTTCGTCAAAACGAATTAATTATTATTATCAGCTATTAAATTAGTCTCAGTACAATTTATAGTTGATTACCTGTGATCCATGTATTTTGTGATAAGTTAATTCTATTTAACTACCTTCCTACATATATATGGGGTAGAGCCATGCTGCAGTTATATTAGTAGTATAGTTGTAGCATGAATGGGTTGGTTCGACCGGGGAAGGACTATGTTCTCACAGAATACCAGCGTAAATTAGTAGCTTAATGCTGCTGTGTTTCGTATTAGTGTAGAGAACCGAGGACCCTTTTTACTTGAAACGAGGCATTTCGTAATCAAGGATAGATGTAGATGTCTATAGGCCACAGCAACCACTTCACCATCAGGGGGACTGTGTGCTCGTTTGTAACCCTATCCTATAAACAAAAATCCAATGACTGATTTTTTTGGACCGACGTGGGAATCGAACCCGGAACTTCATAATCAGCAGTCGTGCTTACGACCACGAGAACAGCGAAGCAGTCAATCCGCTAAAATATCAGCATAATACTGCAGTGTATTGTATGTTGAATGATGGAACCGCTTTTTACTAGTAAGAATTCTATCTTAGTCCTTATGGGTGAACCACGGAATGTAATTTTTTTATAATCTGTGGGGTGATCATATCGAAGTTTTGATTCTTAATCAAGGATAGATGTTGGTGTCTGTAGGCCATGTTATCCGCTTATCATCGGGTGAACTGTGTGCATGTTTATCACCCTTACTTTTAATTTAAAATTATAAGCAAAAGTAAGTTAAATAAGCTTTTAGTCTAGACATTACTTGTAGAATTATGCATTAACTCCATTGTTTATATTTGTTACTTAGTAATTTTTTCGTCACCTGACGTTATATTTATATTTATCCTCGATTAAAAATCAAAATGCAGATACGTTATCAGCCTTGAGATTGATGCATTAATGTAATTGTTTGCAGGGCTCAGAGGGCGGCAACATGGCGGCTGCGTCTGGCGGAACGATATCCACAACAACGGGCGAGAGGGTGTACGCAATGAAGATATTGAACAAATGGGAAATGCTCAAGGCAAGTTCCTTTTTATAGTTTTGAGTTCTGAGGCGGTGGTGATATAACGAGTCTCAATATAATGAATTCCTCGATTTAACGAATTTTTCGAAATCTAGAACTGTCTGTTAAAGCTAATCCAAAAGATATACTTCACATTATGAGTACATTTATCAAAAACCTCTTTATGACGATTTTTTAATCATGGCAGAATATAGATAGAAGGTATTATTTACCCAAAGACATTTAAGTAGTAGATATATTTAAATCACTTTCTATTTACCTCTATTTGACAAGTTTTTGAACTTAGAATCTTGATATAACGTATCTTATTAATTATTCCCACTTAATTCCACAATAAATCATGTCTTGACAGGTTCATACATGTTAAACCTTCTAGGACCTTGTTAAAACGAATCATAGTCTCACCTAACCTCTATATAACAAACATCATTATAACGAATAACTTGTTATAACGAATATTCTCTAATTTCCTTCAGTTTCGTTATACCGAGGTTGCACTGTATTAACAGAATTATGTTTTTCATAAATTTTGTGGTCAACGAAAATTGGCTAACTTGACTTCAGAAAGCGAGATGCTTAACTTCACCTAGCGCACATTTGTTTATAAAAACTTCATCAGACCTAGGGTGTCTATTTACTTAATCTTAGATAAAACTTAGTTTGGCGTGTGATATAAAGAAATCCGGCAATACGTGAGCAGTTTGACCTACTTAGGCTCCATATCAGAAAAAATAGCTAATACTCTTAGAAAAAACGGCGTTAACGTGGCATTCAAAACAAACAGTTCTCTTAGGAATATTTGTAATAATAAAGATAAGTTAAATATTATTTAGAAATCGGGTGTTTATAAACTTGTTTGTGACGAATGCCACGCCGTTTACGTGGGTCAGACTGGTCGCAATTTTGGGACGCGCAATAAAGAGCATTTGGCCGCGTACAGAAATTGCAATCCTGATAAATCCCATTTTGCTAAACATCTCTTGGACACTGTACACAACCTAGCCAGCGACCATTCCTTTGAAGTCTTACATACTTGTAATAAGGGGCTGCGGCTGTGTGTGCTGGAACAGTTGGAGATTTTAAAAAATAGTAATGGTAACAATGCACTGCTGAATGAACGAACAAATGTTTCTAATTCACCTTTGTTAAACATCTTTAAGGCTAATCTTTAATAATAATTTTAAAATTAATAATAATATATAACTATAAGTAATAATATCAATAAAGACAATAATAATAATGATATTTAAAAATAATAATAATAATAATGATAATTAGTCACAGGTTTGTTATCGCACGGCACGGTTGCTTGCTACTTTGGTGGGGAGCGGTGGTGTCGGCGTGTATAAATAACAGCTGTTTTGGCTCGCCGCTCACTTAGCGGTCAGCCGTCGTAGAGTCAACATAACCTGAGGATGCCTCGTGTAGAGGCGAAACACATGTCGTATTATCGTCGATGGTGTGTCTTGCCTGAAATAGTGATGTTGGGAATAGTGGTGACGGAGTTAGTGCATGCAGTTGAGGGAGGGCGGGAGGTGCTCCTCAATCCAGGTAAGACACATCATTGTATTTAGTTGGCGGAAGGTTGCAAAGTAATTAATATTTTTATTTTAAGTTTATGATAATTTAAACCGATAGCGCGATGCGAAGACACGATGTATATCGTATGGACAGCGTGTACACGAACTCACTGGGTGCGTTTGGCAGAAAAAAGTGAGCTTACAAGCGCCTGCTAGCGCTTTTTTCTGCCAAACGCACACTGTCTATCTGCTGTTGACTGACGTGCAGACAGGGCCCGAACTCTCGTGCTGGTCGCGAAAGGGGTAAGACTTAGCGGAACTCTAATTTGTTAATAAGTGTAGAGGCGCTGTCGTCGCGCCACAAGCTAAATACACCGAAGCTTAAATCACGCTATCAACATTCCGAATCATAGACAGTATATATAGAACTTCTCCGAACTATCACACGGAGTGTCGGCCGCTCCCCAAGTAGAACACCTTGCCTGGCGGGAGATCTCCCCTTTTCCTTCTACGGCCACAGTGGTGACTAACCGACGTGATCTGAACACGCAACCAACAACCTTCGGAAACTTCAAGCTTCATCATCGTTATAGAAAACCCCACCCATTCGCTCTCGAGCAGATATCGTCTGCAGTCTTCATATCCTGCAAGCCATCTAGCTTCACAAGGTTCATCGCAGCACTGGAATAATAATGCTTCCTGTTCCTTCAAGTTACACTCTGCGCTATAGTGTTCAGCACGGTTCCGAGCCTTACTGCTCGCCTCTGCTTCACGGCACTCTCGCAGATTACTTGCCTTCTTCTCGACTCACCGCAGACTACAAGGCAATCTCCTGGCACTTGCACATTCGTCGACAACGAGGCTGCACTATCGACCTCCGGTCTGAGCAGGGGGATGATGTAGCGGCGCTGTCGTCGCGCCACAAGCTAAATACACCGAAGCTTAAATCACGCTATCAACATTCCGAATCATAGACAGTATATATAGAACTTCTCCGAACTATCACATGGAGTGTTGGCCGCTCCCCGGGCAGAACACCTTGCCCGGCGGGAGATCTCCCCTTTTCCAACTTCGGCCACAATAAGATTGACGGTAAAATGCGAATTCATAAACAATAGAATAATATAAATATGGCGGTAACAATATGCTTTACTTTTTATGAATATGAATAGACCTTTGTTCCTGTAAAAGTCTAATTTAGTCTATATAAGTGTTTATTAAAATGGTTTTTTTTCACAGAGGGCCGAAACGGCGTGCTTTCAAGAGGAGCGAGACGTTTTAGTGTTTGGAGACAGAAGGTGGATAACAAACTTACACTATGCCTTTCAGGATGAACATAATTTGGTGAGTCGGTTCAGTTGTACTGTTATATATGTCTTCTTATTGTTTTTGAATAGAAAGTGTTTGGTATTTTAAGAACCTCTTACTCTATTACGTCGGTTTGAAAACTTCATGTCCACTATTTTATATTTAGTTTTGCTTTTGTAATGATTTATTAAGTATGCAATCTGTGATCACATTCTAGACAGCCCCCAATATAATTACAATAAATTCGACGGACAAATCCTATCGAAAGAACATCAACTCATACCAAGGTGATTAATGTGGTTATTGAAAGGAAAAAACATTCAATATAGGTTTTTTTTTTCAAAATTAGGGTGACAAATGAGCACACAGTCCACAGATTAAGTGGATACTGTGGCCCATAGACATATACATTTATCCTCGGTAAAGGATCAAAATGCAGATGCGTTGTTACCCCTGAGGCCTAAAATGGAATGCCCATTTCCAGTAAAAAGGATCTCCGGTTTTCTACTCACCGTATGAAACACGGCAAACATTAAGCAGCTATTTTATACTGGTATTCTGTGAGAATGTGGTCCTATCCTAGTCGAGCCGACTCATTTGTGCTACAACCATAATATGGCTGCAGCGTGGCTTGTTTGCTGAGTACTATCACCTGCTTACGATCCTATAATGTAATAAAATAAGTTCATTAGATTCCAGTTTCACAATGACACTTTATATTTCAATGTAGTGGATTGAAAGTCATTTTTTTAATTTAATTTAAGCTTGTTTAAGGCATATCCATCAAAATCTACTCCGGTTTGCAATAACGAGGCCTTTTCAGAGAAGAACTGACAAGAAACTCCGAGGTTATAAATGCCATGTTACAATTCCATTTACAACTTACCAATAAAGTAAATACAATGTCAATTTTAACCATATCATTGCCATTTCTACATAGCGTTGTCCTCAATATATTGATCTATTTTGTAATAGGCCTTTATCTATTAAAAGGCCACGATAATATGATAGGAATTTACCTTGAAAGAGTTTAGGCTGAACAAGGGAGAAATATATATTTAATTTGTTAATGCTTTAATTTCTTCAGTACCTTGTGATGGACTACTATTGCGGCGGTGACCTGCTGACGCTGTTGTCCAAGTTTGAGGACCGGCTGCCAGAGGACATGGCCAAGTTCTACATCGCTGAGATGGTGCTTGCCATACAGAGTGTGCACGAGTTGCGATATGTACACAGGTATATAATGTATATGTTTATAGTATAATGTATAAAATGCCTCGTTGGTCTAGTGGTTGTAGTAGTGCGATTATTGATCATGATGTCCTAGGTTCGAATCCCGGGTCGGGCAAAAAAACGTTTATTGAGTTTTTCCATCAAGATATTCTCAGTAGCTGCTCAGTCAGGAAGTTGGCGGTGTCTCACCCCCATGCCTCGGAAAGCAACGTAAAGTCGTTGGTCCTGCGCCTGATCTCTCTCCGGTCGTGTCGGTTTACCGTCCCATCGAATTGAGACAGTGAGGGAATAGAGTGCACCTGTGCTTGTGCATACACTTGGGCACTACAATCCTGTTCTGCGCTGATGGCTAGTCTCCGTTGAGGCTGACCGCCGTGACCTGAATTCGGTCTGGAGGACATTATTATATAGTATTGCTTTTTAGGGTTGTCCGTAGTAAACTAGGAACCCTTATAGTTTCGCCATGTCTGTCTGTCCGTCTGTCCGTCCTCTCTTAATCTCTGTGACCGTTAGCACTAGAAAGCTGAAATTTGGTACAAATATGTGTATCAATCACGCCGACAAAGTGGTAAAATAAAAATTGCAAAAAATGTTTTATTAGGTTAGCCCTCCTATATGTAAAGTGGGAAGTGATTTTTTTTTAATTGCAACCCTAACGTGTGATATATTGTTGGAAAGGTATTTAAAAATGAATAGGGGTTTACTAAAATCATTTTTTGATAATGTCAATAATTTCGGAAATAATCGCTCCAAAATTAAAAAACAATGTGTCCCCCCCCTCTCTAACTTTTGAACCATAAGTTTAGAAAATATGAAAAATATCTGAAAAGTAGAACTTTATAAAGACTTTCTAAAAAAATCATTTTGAACTTGGATGGAAACAACAGTACCCACTACCGGGAGCAGTTGCAGGAGCGCGGAGCGCTGCTGGAGCGCAAAGATAATGGATACCCACCTTTAAACTCATAAGTGGCAACACTTATTGTGACGGACGGGAAACTACGGAACCCTACACTGAGCGTGGCCCGACACGCTCTTGGCCGGTTTTTTTATAAAATGGTAGTGTTAAATAAACTTACAGACACCTGATGGTAAGTGACTACCATCAGGTTATCTGTAAATGTATGTGTGTATATCTGTGTGTGTGTAGTGTTGTATAGTAGCGGTGTAAGAATGTCCGCTACCCCATGTCGTCCCGTGGATGTCGAAAGTCAATACTATAAATCAATAGCACGCTACAGACTATAAACTATAAATTTCTAGCGCGCTATTGAATACGCTATGTTATAGCGCGCTATTTATAAAAAGTGTGTAGGAGGCCGGCAAGCGCGTTAAGTTTAGCAGCACGCTATATCTCTGAGCACGGTACATTACATGTCGTTCTTTGGATAGACCGCGTGCTATATAAGAACATTGTTTCGTAATAAGTCGCATTTTAAATTAAAATAAAATAAAGTGGTAAAGAAAAATTAAAGAACGCTCTTTCATACTTTTCAGGCTTACGACTTTTTATAATCCTAAAAATATTTTTAAGGACTGTACTTTTTAAAACAAAATAAAATTAATCATTTTTTATTATAATTGATGTAAACGTTATTTTAACCTTAATATAAATTATAAATCAAAGGTGTATTTAAAAGTTTATTGATTGTATATACAAAAATCATCTATTTACAAACACTATTATATACACTTTTGTATCTATATTTCATTTACATTTAAAAACATTAGGTAGGCTTCTTTTTTAGCGGACAACTGTGTCCTTCGATCACTTATAAATATACAGTATACACTAACTAAACAACGTCTAACACATAATTAGTTCGCGCGCGATGAATAGCGTGCTGCAAGATTAAATTTGCGTCACACGTCTACTCCCAACAGCGCTGCTGCTAGAACTAATTGCCGCTTGAATATGAAGCGCCAAAGCGTCATAGCGTCATAGCGCCATGGCGACTACTTACATAGCACGCGCTATGCGTTATGAAGAGATAGCGCGCTATAATATGGCGCTATGCGCTATATTAACCACCATTACAAAATAGGGGATGGGCATCATTCCTAATAATGACTGAAAATAAAAAAAACTGCGTTTGCCATCCCGCTTACCAAGCGTGGCGACTGTAGCAAACAATCCCCCCTATGTAGCAATCTGTGGAGGAGTTCTATGTTCAGCAGTGGACTTTAATGGACTTGTAACTGTAAGTGACTACTGCAGTTCGTGAACAGCTGCACTTTACGACAGTAGTACAAACGTGAGCACCTTTGAAGCTGCCGAGTAAGATAGTAGTTCTTTTCTGACGTCAAATAGCAGTATGTACACTGCTGTGTTCAGGTCTAGAGTGTACAGAGAGCCAGTGGAGGACAGTATAATAACAGGCTATCAGTCATTCCATCTTAATCGTCAACCATGACAACACATGCAGCTTTCTTTGTTTGAAGTCGTCCACTTACCACCAGGAGGATTGAAGTTTGGTTACCGCTTCAGTTTTATAAAAAATAAATTTAACTGTTTAAAAATCAAATGATAACTCAAATATGTGTTGTGATTTCTTATATTTACGCGAACACTACACATTGAAATAATACTAGTTTTTACGGAATTTATCGCGTATATTTAACTTTTTAAATACCCGACGTTTCGAACGCTTTACAGCACTCATGGTCACGGGCGGGACTGAGATGTTCAACGTCCAGATGTCATAGTTAACCGCGGTTACCATAGATTAAAATTTAACTTTTGTTCCGATCTACACAGTATGAACTTATGGTATCTTGAAGTCTTGCAGTTTTGTGCTTGGGTTGGGATTTAATTTTATTTATTATAGGATCCCAAGCAGATGGTAGCACCCAGCCATCTTCTCTATTGAAATTAGGATGTTTTTTGATTTCAATAGCCTCGCGAATCATACTTGGAAAGAATCGGTGTTCTTTAGCGAGGATTTGTAGTCTATCAAATCTGATGTAGCGTAGCTGTAAAGCGTTCGAAACGTCGGGTATTTATTTCAATATGTGTTGGTTTATTTTTACTTTGCAGAGACATAAAGCCAGACAACGTATTACTGGATGCAAGCGGACATATTAGACTGGCAGATTTCGGCTCTTGCTTGCGGCTAGGTGATGACGGCAAGGTAAATATTTATACAATCATTTTATTTCTACGTTTTTATCATCTTTTTCAAGAAATGTATAGAAGCAAGCATATTCCTGAAAAATAAAAGGTTTTCATTATGATAGTGACTATACACCTGTAATTTGTATCAACTTACAATAAGTTTCAATAACATGCATTAGCAACTGACTTTTTCTCTGCTCAACATATTATGATAATCGAATTCAACTAATTTTGTCACCGGAATGTTTTTTTATTGCATTACAATTTTATTACAAGTTGATGGATGTTATTCCTTTGGGCTTACATAGGGTATTTTTTTAGAGATAGCCAAATTTTAAACCTAAGTTTAAATTTATAGACAATGATATACCGTTATTGCAGTTTTTGAAAATACGAGTAAATAAGGCTTCTACATTTATTTGAAATTATTCCAAACTGATTGTGATTTATGGGCAACAACGTTTTTGCCTACTGTCGACCTTTACGAATATGCGTGCGCAAGGAAATCAGTTAAAATTAAATAATATTCTGAATGATGAAATAAAATCATATAATATTCTATTTATCCGTGAGTAGAGCCACGCTGCAGCTATATTATATTTTTAGATTGCTCGACCGGGGAAGCACCACGCCCTCGTAGAATAACCCAGCGTAAAATAGAAGTTTAATACTGCTGTGTGTCGTAGGGTAAGTGCAGAGATCCGCAGAGCCTTTTTTACTCGAAACGAGGCTTTCCATCTTAGTCCTCAGGCGTGACAACGCATCTGCATTTTGATTCTTAATCGAGGATAAATGTGGATGTGTATAGGCCACAGCATCAGGTGGACTACGTGCTCGTTTGTCACCCTTATTCTCTAAAAAAAAAAAAATCTGAACCTCTGCAAATTTGACCGATTAATACCAAATAACCCTGTGTTCAATACTGGACTGATGGGCTATATTGATGATGATCATTGTGATGAAGAATGAAATAATTCTTGAACATAGAAACCTAGAGATCAGTACTGCACGTCTTTACTTGCTTGTATTCATAACACTAATATTTTGTTTTATTTAAGAGGGTATAAATCTCATATATAATACACAATATGTTCATATATTATTTGTTTGTTTTAGGTACAAAGTAATGTTGCTGTTGGAACTCCTGATTATATATCTCCAGAGATTTTAAGGGTAAGCCTAAAGAAAGAAGAAAATTTTTACTTTTCTTAAATTTTTATTTTGCATAAGTTCTTAATAGGGTAGGTATAGCCCATGATTGCTGCCTCGTTGGTCTAGTGGTTGTAGTAGTGCGACTGCTGATCATGAGGTCCTGGGTTCGAATCCCGGGTCGGGCCAAAAAATCAATTATTGAGTTTTTCCGTCAAAGAAATTCTCGGTAGCCGCCCGGAGTCAGGAAGTTGGCGGTGTCTCACTCCCGTGCCTCGGAAAGCACGTAAAGCCGTTGGTCCTGCGCCTGATCTCTCTCCGGTCGTGTCGGTTTACCGTCCCATCGGATTATGACAGTGAGGGAATAGAGTGCACTTGTGCTTGTGCATACACTTGGGCACTACAATCCTTTCCTGAGCTGATGATGGCTAGTCTCCGTTGAGGCTGATCGCCGTGACCTAAATTCGGTCTGGGGGACATTATTATTATTATTGCTTATGACAGCTATACAGGTGTTGAACTTTTTTATGGAATCTACATAAAATCAAACACTATTTCACTCATTAACCACCAAACTCAGGTGTTGGACTAAAATCGACCCTGACATAAACATGGTCCTCATTGGGCCTATTCCTTCATCAAAACAAAACAGTTCTACTGTTGGACACATTACTTAAAATGTTAAAGTTGGTTAAAGTAACCGCATATATACGTCCAACTGCTGAGCACAGGCCTCCTTTTGTTTCTGGGAGGGTTTTAGGGCAAGGAAGTGTCCGCCGCGCTGCCCCAATGCGTGTTGTCGAACTTCACATGTCTTCAAAATTTTTTTTTTATTTCTCTGACGTGTAGGTTTCTTCACGATGTTTTCCTTCACCGCCGAGCACGTGGTAAATCAGCACTTAAAATTTCGGTTAACAATTTCATTGGTGCCGGCGGGGATCGAACCAGAGTTGCTCGCTTACTGTGAAATTTACAGCGAGCCCTTAGCCCCTGCACCACGGCTCCTGGTTTAAAAATATAATATCAGTTTTTGTCTACGGCTATTCGCCTGCTTGGGAACAAAAAACACGTCGTGCTTATTTTTGCTTAACATATTTTTCGTATTATCCAGTTCTTACTTTGTAAGTTATTTTTATCCAAATTAGTATATAAACGTGATTGTGAAACTTAACACTTGTATTTTCTGTTTAAGATCGTACATTTTTAATAGAATAGAAATTATATTTATTTTCTCATCACAAACGGGTACAGTATCATTGATGACAAACATGTTATACTATAAACGTATTGAACCCTAGTTTGTGAGAGACTGGTGCCTAATAAAGGTATTAAACAATACCTGTTCTATAGGTCACCAGGTCCCTCCTCACGCATTGTACATCTTAAATTACACGTAAAGAATATTGAATTAGTATTAATCAAACAATTTAAGTGTAATTTTGTGGTAGTCATGCTGCATCTGTGATATTATGATTGTAGCACGAATGGGTCAGCTCGACCGGAGAAGGAACATGCTCTCACAGAATACCAGCGTATATAGCAGCTTAATGCTGCTGTGTTTCGTATGGTGAGTGTAGAGAACCAGAGACCCTTTCTTACTAGTCATGCGACATTCTAGTTTAGTTATCAGGATTGACAATACATCTGCACTTTTTAATCTAGGATATAGTCTAGTCTAGGGGTCACAGCCTGTAGTTACTATCAGGTAACAACCATCAGGTGCATTCTTTCATTGTGAAGTTATAAGTTAACTTACATATTTATTCTTACAGGCCATGGAAGACGGGCAAGGACGTTATGGGCCAGAATGTGATTGGTGGTCGCTAG
This sequence comes from Parnassius apollo, assembly GCA_907164705.1. Taxonomy (NCBI): domain Eukaryota; kingdom Metazoa; phylum Arthropoda; class Insecta; order Lepidoptera; family Papilionidae; genus Parnassius; species Parnassius apollo. Next base: position 824,015 of record CAJQZP010000419.1, read on the forward strand.
GTGAGTGTGTAAATACATAAGTTATACATATTATATAATTAGTACCCGGATAATTTGTTCAATTTTTTTTTTGGGAAATTACATTTAGATACAAATTACATACTGATAAATAATGTTTTTTGATCTTATTGACATAATAGAAAAAAACTGAACAGGTTATTTGAATAAAAATCATGAGTACAATTAGTTTAATTAAAATTTTCGTATTTTAAAAAAAAACTAAAATAAGGGCTCGAAATAATAGATTTTCTCACAAAAGAAGGGAACTTGACAAAAAAAGGAAAAAAAATCGGCCCGAAGACAGGACGCGAACCAAGGCATAACGATTTCACGACCGCTCGATATCCACTTGAGCTATTACGATCATTAACAACAGTGTCAAAATTTACCTTTAAGTCAAAATTTACCTAAAAGACATTTTCTAAAAATAAATACTAGCTAGATCTATTTATTGCCCCTGAAACTCCCTGGACAGTAAATTTTATGAAAATCGTTGGAGCCGTTTCCGAGATTCCGATTATATATATATACAAGAATTGCTCGTTTAAAGGTATAGGATATACTCTCACGGCTGTCACTCGGAGGAATCGGCATACCTTTATTTAGCAATTCTGACACCTTTTTTTGTTTTTTGCACATCTATGCGTTCATGCTCGTCATTTATGTGTAATTTCAATTTATTGCTTATTTGGTCGATAAACTTTGTCATAAAGGTGCCACTTTTTCGTCTGTGTAAATGTTGTCAATAAAAATTAAGAGATTGCTTGTTTATTACTGATTTCTACCATGATGATAACACTGTGTTGTGGCGGTGTAAGAATGTCCACTACTGCATATCGTTAGTGTGCATAGAATACTATAAATACACAATAGAATGGCTGTCAACCTTATTTTGTACGACGATAGACGTCGTATTTATCAGTTAATCACTACTACAAACCCAATTCGCTGTGTTGACAGACGGATTTTAATACATATTTATTTGTAAATGGTGTGCGATTCTGCATTTTCTAAATAATTTGCGTGCGAAATTTGGAAACGATTGTAACGTCAAAACACATCTCCTGTTGATATTTATACGTGTGAATTGACGTGTTAGTGGCATTTCAGTGGCTACACGGGCTCCGCCTACTCCCCGTTCTATTATGTATGTATTCTATGGTTCTGTGGGTATCTTAAAAGGCGTTAAAGAAACTAAAACAGTAGATGGGCAACATCTTCCTGATAACAAATAAACATAATAAATAACTGCGGTTCAAATAATAAAAAGCGTGTCAACTATGGCAAAATGCCCCTTATGAGGCCGTGTATGGCCTGCGTTCAGCAGTGAAATTTTGTAGGCTGTAAGGCTTAGTACGCACTGCGTTTAAACGTGAGCTGTTTAGGAATAGCTGAAAACGCAAAACCGCATACCATCACGCACTGGGGCTGGAGTTTTGCTTAATTTTATTTCAGTACCACCATGGATTTCGAGCAAGTAGCATGTAGCTTTGATATTTAAATTAAAAAATGAAAACGCAAACAACGGCGCTGCCATAAGTACTGAGTACATCCACTAACAGATCAAAGACATCTGAAAGGATACTTTTGCAAAATGTACAACGACGTGCGACAACATCCCGATAAGTTTTATTAATTACCACATATCGATTGGTTTTTTTGATAAATTATTACAAGCTGTGGGCCAGTATATACAACACTGCATTTCGTTCGAAGATATCATCTGAAGAGTTGAATTAAAACCGAACGCGGTTAACCGCTGTGCGTGCGCCGCCATATTATTACTATGGGACATATAGAAATCACGCGTTTACAAACCGCAATGGAAATGTAGCAAGTTACGTTTTTAAAATCGGTCACTGAAAAAAGTTGCTGATGCATGGGCTTGTATAGAAACCTATGTGTTACATTTATTTGCGGTTTCAGATGTGCAGTTAAACGCGTGCGTGCTAAGTCTAATGAAACAATGGATATTTTGCGTTAAGACATTGATTAAGGAGGTGTGCACAATTTGAATATAAACATTTTGAATAAAACATTGTAGAATATTTGCGTCAACACAGCGAGGCAGACAAATTGAAACCAAAAAACTTCTATTAACCTGCCTGCCAACCGTGGCAGCTATGAGAAAATTCTTACTATTGTTACGAGCTTGGGGTTTGTGACGATAAAAACTGCCGATCGAATTACCAAAATTGACACTTTAATTACCGAACACCAATTAAAACTTAAAAGACACTAATAATTAATCACACTGATTCACTTTATTTCGCTCCGAAGGTTCGCTCGTATCGCCAATTCAATACTGCCCCGATGGCGGTCTTCAACGCCTTTATATACGCCTTTTTCACCGATACATCCAGAATATTCCAGCAAATACCGGCCCCCGATCGACCAGGTGCAGAAAGTTCGAGTGTGGAGCTTTCCAGAAAGCTTAGTTCTTCTATTCGATACTAGATGGCGCTGTTGGTTGATAGTTCAGTCATGGCTTTTTCTAGAAAGCTCTTCTCGCTCTGTTCCCCGACACTAGATGGCGCTAGTGCCAGCTACCAGACATCAACTTAGGCGCGCAACACTATGAAGCAATCTATCGAATAGGCCTATGTTCAGCAGTGGACTTTTATAGGTTACAATTAAATTAAACGGATAATATCTGGTAACGGCCCCCTGGCAAAAGAAGTTCCATCATGGCGCTATAATTTGTCTTATTATAGCTCTGTCATTCCTGAGTCTATCATAACAAGGCTTTGTACTAATTTAATGTTTTTCTTCAATTAAATTTATTAAATGTGGTTTAACTTTAATGTGACTTAGACAACATCTGGAGCTGAATTAAAATTAATCGAATTATTCTGAAAAATGCGGATAAGTCGATGAATAGTAATTTTCTAAATAAAACTCTCTATTTATTACATCAGAAATTCTATGTAACTAACTACTAAACTTCGTTTACAGGTGTTTGTATGTACGAAATGTTATTTGGCGAGACGCCATTTTATGCCGAATCCTTGGTAGAAACATACGGGAAGATCATGAACCATGCCCGTTGTTTCCACTGCCCCCCACCGGACGAACTAGCTGCTCAGGTATGGCTTTTGATTTACAGCTAACATTTTTTTCATTCAATTAACATTCTTTGTGCCCCCCATGGGCAAAATTCCTTTTTATGAAAACTTTATTGATACTGTGAACTCTATTAAATATACGACGAACACTACTCGGTTTTCTAGCACAACTTATTGAAGTTTTCAATGTGTGATGTAAACATTGAAAACGTGGTAGGAGCCACGCTGCGGCTATATTATGATTTTAGCACGAATGAGTTGGCTCGACCGGGGAAGGATCTCGCTCTCCCAGAATACCAGCGTAAAAAAGTAGCTTCATACTGTTGTGTTTCGTATAGTGAGTATAGTGAGCCGGAGACCCTTTTTTAAACGAAACGCGGTATTCCATCTTAGTCCTCAGGGGTGACAACGCGCCTGCGTTTTGATTCTTAATCGAGAATAAATGTAGATATCTATGGGCTACAGTATTCACTTACCATCAGGTGAACTGTGTGCTCCTTTGTCACCTTTATTCTATAAAAAAATGTCATAAATGGGTTACTGGGCTTGTTGGTCTTGTGTGATTACATAGACGTTGGGCTAGCCACCTATATTACTTTTTTTTAACAATTTTTCATTTAGAATCATATATTTTTTTTGCTAAACATGGTCCGAGTAGCTCGCTGCTACCCCCTCGGCGTTTGAAGGCATAATATAAAATAATAATAATAAAATAAAAATAGCAACTTGATGCTGCTGTGTTTCTTGGGTGTAGAGAAACGGAGACCCATTTTAATGAAAGTGAAGCATTCCATTATAGTCCTCAAGGGTGACAACGCATCCGCATTTTGATTCTTAATCTTAGGATAAGTGTAGATATCTATGCTGTGGCAATCCACTTACCACTTTTTGTGCTCGTTTGTCACTCATATTTTTTAGAAAAAACTGTGAAGGACATCAATGCTCTTTCGTGAACTTTTAGCCCAGTTTAAACTGCTTGCACTATCAAGCAACCGTCAGTATGCGGAGGAATGGATTTAACCAGTGTTCTACTAAATCAGACTGTGTACTAAGAAATCAGACATTATTGTTAACCTGACTACCTGCGCGAAGTCACTCGCAGCAAATTTCATAGTCGCCGTTAAATTCCAATCTAGTTATGCTAAGGTACTGGTAATAGTTCTGAATTATGACTGAATTTAAAAAAAATTGGAAGCAGTAAAGTAAAATATACGACATTGCACATTTTTTTGGGATTTTTTTTGAAATTATTGCACTTAATTCTGAAGAATGTGTTTAAATTCCAGGTATCAGAAGAAGCAATAGATTTGATACGTCGATTAATTTGCTCTTCAGAGAACAGGCTGGGGAAGAATGGGTTGCAAGATTTTAAGGTATATATTATATTTATTTACCTATTCCATTATTATTATTATCCATAATTTGAGGCATTTATTCCAAATAATAAAATTTGTCGTTGTCGTTATACGAGAGTCGCAGACATCATCACAATTTGGACCTGAGCCATTTTGTGGAATCTCAACAAGCCTAGCCCGATTGACCCTTAAAACTATCACAATAAATCACTTAAGATCTGGTCTGACACACAAGGCTTAAACAATCTAAAACCTTAATCTGGGCTCCTTTGATCGTAAATTCGCTTCAAAAGCCCTGGGATTAAGCACAAATAAATTGCGCATTCTGGCAGGAGCCCTAATTGGACACTGTTGTCTTAAAAAGCACATGTCTATCCTGGGACTAAACAACTCGAGGATGTGCCGGTTCTACTCCCTAATGGACTGTACATAGTAAATGATTGCAGACCCTTAATGCGCAGTGAAATTGCTCACTTCTTTTACTTCCAACTCTTTTTAATTGAAGGCATAGGGCTTAGCAGCGATCACAATAGATCTATTAGATCGCAGTGACTGGTCTCTTTCCCTGGACCTGCATAGCTGCACATAATAAAGAAAGTCGCCGACATTATGAGCTATGCATAAAAAGAATATAAACGCATATAAAAGATGACCACTGTTTAGCAGAGGTCACTAAGATTGGAGACAGGCATATTTTTAAGTAGCTTTTTTGAGTGTGTTCAAACCAAACATCATATGTAGTTAGATAGGAATATCATAGAGGCTCTTACGTCGCCCTTACATGGTTTATCAGTTTATCACATCTTTAATAACTTTTACTTACAATTTAATTTTTTTAAATACATATGTAATGTTCCCTTTTTAAACTCACATTATTTTAAATACACAGGGAATACTTTGGGAAAGATATGTAAATAAGCTTGGGAAAAATATATCTTAGTGTTGACACTGAACGGGTTGTTATGATCGAAGTTTATGCCATGTGACATTTAATTCGTGTATACTGGTAAAATGTTTAAACGTTGTTGTATACTGTTAAACGTAAGGTACTAATTAGGACACTTTAAATAATGAAAGGGAAATATTTGTAGAAAGATTGTGAAACGCTGATGCTCTGGGAAGACAGTGTACAAATTTCGTGTCTAAAAAAAGCAATGACCAAAATAGTCCCTGCCCTTACACCAGATTTGATAAACCATAAATCGTTGCAAAAGTACACCTATTTCTACCAAGGATAATTCGAAAACATAAAATTTCATTAGAGAAGGTGACTGTGCTACCATCCTGCTTGGGATCCTATAATTAATAAAGTAAATCCAAGCATGTCACTGTAAGGCAACAAGCTGCTACATTATAGCTACATTCTGCATAGATATGACTCCAGTTAACTGTGATATCATCAAGACATCAAAAATTTTCCAAAGCAACCTGAAAAGTCGGATATTAAAAATTAAGTCTAATTAAATTTCCTTCACTGCATATTTCGTGCACCGAATACGATAAAATCTGTAAAATTGAATTCAAAGATATTAATTGCTGATTCTAGAGCCACCCATGGTTCACCGGCCTGGACTGGGACAACCTACGCGAGATGCAGGCGCCGTTTGTTCCAGATGTGTCCAGTCCCACCGACACCTCCAACTTCGACGTCGATGACACAGACGTACGGTGGGTATTATTCTTAAATTTTTATTGTTTTTTTTTAAAGTTATATTAATAACCATCTATCTTCATCGTCAAATCTTAAATGGTGATATAACAATATCCTCCTGATCTCTTTAGACCATGGCAATGACTTTTGTTTATCAACTTTGAATTAAATTGGACTGGAGACACATGATTATTTTGTAGTGAGTTTTGAGTTATAATTCTAGCTAGTGATTTGTTGAAAAACCCAAAATGTTGATTTTTGAATTTGGTTATGTTGTGATTGTATTAATTCCCCTCAAAACACCCCCCCACATTTCTTTTGAGCCACTCGATTTCAACAATTCACTTTTCAACAAGGCCTCACCCAAGGAATGCCACTTAGCACAGTCCTGAGCCACCTGCTCCATCGACTTGTATGATTTACCAGGTCGTAACTCCCTCTAGTTCGAGGTCTACTACGTCTCTACATTTTACTTACTGGTACAAATAACTCGAAAACCCAGCCCTAATAAATCTTAATTTCTAACTCACAAACTTCCTTGAGACACACGGGTATGTTAAGATGATGGCGTGCCTTTTTGCTTATGAGTATTTTTCTGGTTCCAATGTATTATAGTTTTGATAGAATCAGGCGTTACTTTGCGGAAATCCATTACAATAAAGATATTAATTAATTCGCAACTATCCGCATAAAAATACAATTATGTGTCTCAACTGGATTGAAGAGCACCTCCCGCCCTCAATTGCGTGGACTAATCCCGTCACCACTAGTCCCAGCACCATTACTCCCGGCACCACTACTCCCAACACCACTATTCCAGGAAAGACAGACGCATACTATACATCACCTGAAGATGCCTCGTGTAGAGGCGAAACACGTGTCTTATTGTCGTCGATGGTGTGTCTTACCTGAAATAGTGGCATTAATTATGGCGCACAACTATATAATTATATTATTAATATATAATTTATGATAAGTTAATTTTTTTGACTTTGTTAAAGTTGTTCAGTTAGCTTCGGTGAGTTCTATGCTCGGAGTTTGTTCAAGTGATATAATCTGTAGTGAAGGTATGAACAGTAGAATCAGAGTAACCAACAAGCCCAATAGGTTCGTAAGCTGGTGTGGTAACATACCAACCATATTTATCATTCATCATTATTAAAGTCTATCAAAGTCTTTTCCTGAATGTGGGCAGTGGCGAAGCTTCCATTAAAGCCGAAAAGCCGGGCTTGCCTTATTAAAACTGAATCAATCAATAATATCAACTAATAAAATAACTCCTAAACTGTTTCAAATTATTTAAATTTTCCCGCGCACTCCACTGTTCGACACATGTCGACCGATGACCTCGTATTGCCTTAGCGATACGTTTATACAAAGGTACTCTGTGGCGATACTGCTGCTGTCATAAAGTGAGTTTTAATAGAGCGATTAGTTGTCTCCCTCACTCGCGTGGGCTTTTTACGGAGCTTTCGAGAAGACGATCGCTCTCTTTCTAACCTATGGCAAAATATTCTATAATGAAATATAACTACGAAATGTTTATATAGCAATTAATATTGAGCCAACAAGCCTGGCTTTGCCATGAAGTTGTTTAGGAGTGCGTTAGCGACTAGCGAAGTGGTTGCGGGCCCCTCGTATGCAAGTTCACTTCACATTTCAATGTTTATGTTTTTTTTTTGTTGTGTTTGTTAAAAATTTATGCTTTTTCGAAGATTTTCAGTGAAAATGGGAAGATAATAGTGTTCCTTGTGATGAATATAAGTGTGTTGAAGTGCTAATCGGCGAAGAAAACGTAAAAATCTTTAAAAATGAAATTTAATATTCAATAAACATTGCTTCATACTTTAAATATAGGTACAGGACTCTTTAGTATTAAAGTTTAATTAAGTTAGGCGTATTTAAAGGTTTAATAACTCAATATTAATATTACCATACGAATTAAAAATATCAATTTGAACAGCAGCATAAAGTATGAGACCTAGGTTTAATTTTAGAGGAAATAAGTGTATCGGCTAATTTATAGTGATATATCACGAGTTTATGCAAAATATTCATTTTGTACGGTTTATTATGAATTGAAAATTAATAATTATAATTATAATAAATAGTCATTATTTTATGGTAAAAATTAGCAAAGCCTTATCTTCTCATTATAACTATCTAATTCCTGTCGTAATCTGTTCTATTATGCATATAACTTAAACAAAATATAATTTCGAGGTTTCACATCTGCCAGGCGTCCCTTTTTTAACTTTGTGTACATAGTTTTTTGTACTTTGTACATGTATTGTATTGTTTGTAAATATCTCAAGCAAACCCAAACGGCTCTTTTCAAAACCACCGATGGTGTGCATATTATGTCATACAATCTATCTAGCGGTAGTATGCTTTCTGTGTGCTTTGTTAAACACGTCCTTGTCAGCACTGAATATGAAACTAAAGAGTGGAGACAGCTCAAGATTGGTGTATTTTTATTAAACTTTTATACGTGGTAGAGCCATGCTGTAGTTATATTAGATTAGTTGTAGCACGAATGGGTCGGCTCGACCGGGGAAGGACCACGCTCTCACAGAATACCAGCGTGAAATAGTAGCTTAATGCTGCTGTATTTCGTATGGTGAGTGTAGAGAACCAGAGACCCTTTTTACTGGAAACGAGGCATTCCATCTTAGTCCTCACCTCCTAGATGACATCTGATAAGGATAGTCCTAGATGTCTATGGGCCACAGCAACCACTTACCATCAGGTGGACTGTGTGCTCGTTTGTCACACTATCCTATAAAAAAAATAAACTGCTAAAAACAACAAAACCATATCTTGGGCTTGCCCTAGTTTGGAGCCCTAGCTTCGCCACTGAATGTGGAGGCCTCTTCAAAGAATGCCTCATAAGGGGAAAACTTGCCATAGTAGTGACGCTTGGCTGGCTGGGTTGGCAACTGAAGGTTTTTATTTTTTAGGAAGGTTTTTTTTTATTAGGAAGGCACTGCTGCTTATCTCCTGGTTTGTTTTCTGGCACTCCTTAAAACACCCCTGGGAAGTTGACCGATGATATTATTGTGATACCAATCACATTAAAACACGAAAAATTGGGGTATCGCTGTGTCGGCCACAAAATGGCGACGCTCCTTCGTTCACCGCGCATTATGTGTCGGTCGCTATTCTACACAAGGAGATAAAATAAAATTTTGGATGTTTGTGATAGATATGTAGCTACGACAGATACAGAAACTTTTTTATTCAATGTAGATTATAAACAATACTTATTGAAAGTTACTTTTTTCATTTACCACTGGTTCGCAAAAAAAACCTGTCCTGGGAAGAACCAGCAAGAAACCCAGCGGAAATTTTTCAAATAATAGCACACAATAATTAACAACACAGACAAATTAGAAATAGCTTGGTAGCGATCAACCTTCCCAGGGGTTATCATCCATAAATTCCTTAATATTATAATAACCCTTTTTATACAAACTTAATTTAATAAAATTTTTGAACTTTGCGTGTGACAAATTTTGTATATTTTCTGGGATTTTGTTGTAAAAGCGTAACTGGTACTACTAGCTTGTGTCTGTTCTTAGTATTTACAGAATGAATATCACTTATTTCTTTTTGTGTCGCCAAACTATCCTCCGATTGTGTAATTATTAGTTTTTTAATTATTTGTAAACTGTTTATTTTTATTTTTAGTCTTTATTAGGACGACGCTACTGACCATATCCTGATTTTTTTTTCCACTGTAGCCTTTAACAACACCCACAGGGCGATATAACCCATATCCCATATAGTGAATGTTCTTACACCGCCGCTACATTACATTTATCTTGCATGTCCTCATAAATAAACATTGGATGTTGTGCGACAGATTGTCTGAAGCTGTGCCTCCTCCGCCGCCGTCAGCTGCTTTCTCTGGACGCCACCTGCCCTTCGTGGGCTTCACGTTCACCGCCGGCTCGCGCCTGTCCGACCTGGGCGCGCCCGCGCCGCTAAGCCCCGCCAAGAATGCTCCCAGCCAGGTACACGCATACACTACATATGCACATGCACAGAGTAATGCCGCCACAGCCCTTCGTGGGGTTCACTTTCACCGTCGGCTCGCGCCTGTCCGACCTGGGCGCGCCCGCACCGCTAAGCCCCGCCAAGAATGCTCCCAGCCAGGTACACGCACACACTACATATGCACATGCACAGAGTAATGCCGCCACAGCCCTTCGTGCGCTTCACGTTCACCGTCGGCTCGCGACTGTCCGACCTGGGCGCGCCCGCGCCGCTAAGCCCCGCCAAAAATGCTTCCAACCAGGTACACGCACACACTACATATGCACTTGCACAGAGTAATGCCGTCATTGCCCTTCGTGGGGTTCAGGTTCACTGGCTGGAAGCACACGCTCACATTACCACTATCATACTAAACACGTACAGAGTAGACATGTGCCATACCGGACGTGGCACTGCACCACTGTCACACTAAACATATACAGAGTAATTACCTGCTAGAGCAGACTTGTGAGCGCGTAGTCACATACCGTACGTGGCAGGGTAAACACGCTGCACCACTGCCACACTGTACAAAGAACTTTTTACTAGAAACGAGGCATTCAATCTTAGTCCTCAGGGGGTCATTTGCTTTTTGATTCTTAATTGAGAATAAATGTAGATGTCTATGGGCAAGTGAGCAATTTCATCAAGTGGACTCTGTTCTTGTTTGTCATCTTTATTAAATTTACACAATACTTCATCTATTTTTATTTGTTTCATCACCCCATTTCTTCGCGAGGGTCTCGTAAGTGGCGAGCAATAACGTACTGCCACGTAACTACTCTCCTGCGTATTTACCTTGCCACATACAGTATGGTATTGTGAGAACACGCTCTAACGCACACTTCTGTGGCTAAAATAATTTCAATCAACAATGTATTAGGTGCATGTGTGTTTGTCCAGCAATGGACCTTTGTAGGGTCTTGAAGTAAGAAAAAAGAAAGGCGTGTGCGCGAGTGCGTGTCAAGAAATTTAACATGATTTCGGTATCACTTGGAACATGGGCAGTGCTCCGTCTCTTTCTTTTTTGGTCTGAGTCTTTAGTAAAGTATTAATATATAAAAGGTGATCGATACGAATACATTTACACATTGAATCGAAGCCAACTACGATTTACACCAGTTACACAATCCTACCGTTGGCTCTGGTATAGCCTAGTAATTGAAGAAGACTTTTTTTATAAGCATAATGGTGGCAAAAGAGCATACAGTCCACGTAATGTTAAGTAGATAGTGTGGCTCATAAACATCTACATTCATCCTTAATGAAGAATCAAAATACAAATGTGTTGACACTTCTGATGACTAAGATGGAAAGCTTCGTTTCCAATAAAAAATGTTTCCGGTTCTCTACACTCACTATACGAAACACAGCAGCATGATATTCTGTGAGAGCATGGTCCTACCCCAGTCAAGCCGACCCGTTCGTACTATAACCATAATATAGCTGCGGCATGGCTTGTATTTTTTATCATTTTAATTGTATCGATAACAGTTAAACAATATCTCCTTTGTTTTCATTTAATTTTAAATATTTTACTTTTGTTACCTCCACAGGCACCATCAAACGCCGGTGATCGTGCTGCGTTAAAAGCACTAGAACGCGAAAACGCTTTGCTGGCGCAAACAATAGCGGACCTTAGAGCCGGTGGCTCTGGCTTGGAGAATGGCAGCGGTAAGTTACTCATTGGTAGCAACATTTTTATTCTATAATGCGGTAGAACTAGGATACAGCTAATTCTACTTGAGGTAAATTTTTAAGCCTAGTCAGTGCTTTACCTGTAATCACCATTTACTATCTATTAGATGGAATAGTATTAAAGCAAAGATCCTGAATTTTTTTACAGAAAAACTCAATAACTGATTTTGGCCACAGGATTAGAACCCGGGAGCCCATAATCAGAAGTCGCGCTTACGACCACTTGACTAACAATGTCAACCGTCAAATAAGGCCAACGAGACGTAACGTAGAATAGTAACCTAATTTCGGGGTAAATCACAATAAAATGCCTACAAATTTACAACTTATAAATTGAGCCTGAAGCCCGAAGTCACATTAATGAAATCGATTTTATTTGTCAATCAAAGTTATTATATTGCTGTCTGTCATAAATCTATGTAATTTTTGGCTTTTTTGGCTTTTAGATTGATATTTCCCCTAACACACTTATATGCAACTGAACAAATATTTCGTATTTCAGAAGAATTGATTCAGCTGAAAGAAGAAATGGCGGCTCTGTCAAAAAGGAATTGCGACTTGGAAACTCAAGTGAGGTGCTACGAGCAACTTAGCACCACCGTCACCTCACAAGTAAAGAAAATATTCAAAGCGATTAGCCCTTCAATCCCCATAAAAATCCCATGCAGTCGCTTGCGCCTGGCAGCACTTTAAACCATTAAAACTTATATTTAGAGACTACTTTTCTATGAAGAAGTTTGGCATTATAAAATCTATACATAATTCTCTATCTTGTGGTCTAAACAAAAGTCAGGTTTTACTTCATTACAAAAAGATCTTATTGTATTTTGATAACAAAAAAAAAACATAGAAAGCGGATGTCGACAGCGTAAACACAATCATTTCTAGATATTACTCAAAATTATTTATGTAAAAAGATAAATTATATTCACACAAAAACTTTTATAACAATTTTATATAATAAAACACTAGATAAATCCAATAATCAACACAACAACATCCAAATGAAAATGGCGTACGTAATGAACGTAGAATATAAATTAATATCCATAGACTAACTGTTTTTTTATTCCACTAGAGGATAGAAAATTTCATATTTATTCTATAATGCCAAACTCCTTCATAGAAAAGTCTCTAAATAGAAGTTTTTATGGGTTAAAGTGTTGTGTGTGGGTGCGGTCATATTTGACCGCTTGAATTTTGACGGAATATCGAAGCGGTCAAATTTGGCCGCTTGGTGTTTGAGAGGTTAGTATTATGGTATTTATAGTCTTAGTGGTAACTTTTTATACTTGTTACGGCCCTGAGTTACCCCGACAAAGGTCGATTGAATTAGGGCCCATCGTAATCCAAACTCGACGAGTAACAGAGGGTCGGGCCCAAAATGGCCTATGGATAATTAATTTATAACGGCTAGATACGCAAACACAAAACTTACCGAATTCCAGAAATAGGGTCTACTACAAGGTGGCGTCAAGTAAATGGTAGTGTGTGTGTAATGTAGGAAAGTGTATAATGTAACCTGACGTCACTGATATAATCAAATAGCAGAACCGCATGCGCTGCCCAGCTTCTCTTGTGCAATCAATCCATAGGGCGTTAGCTGATATCGGAACTAAAGTCCAATGTCACTTAGCACAAATATAATCGGAGGGAACGCGATCTCCTACGGATCACAAAACTTAGCGTCCCACGCGAAAGCAAAATTTCTTCTTACAATGTTAACTACACGAGCCACTCGTCGATGCAAATTAATAGCAATCTAAGTTAATTCAATAATTCAAAAATCAAAAAGCCTCGTTGTCACGTATATTAACGACAAAATACGACACCATAGAGGCCGTCTTTTTCGACGCCGTAATCATTATCAAAACTCGCGACCTCTAAGCGACCCGGGCGTCGCGCAAATCGAATGTTCTAGTCTAATCTCGCGACCCCCACCGGCGCGGCTTCAGCGCTCAAAGGATTCCTGCCGACTGCCAGGCGCTCTCGCCGGCGCAAATGAATACTCCCCCGCGCAAGCCGGCCCCTCGCCCGGGACCAGCGCCCCGCAAGCTGCAGCCCGCCACAATTGGGCGTAAACAATACTGTTAGTCAAACGGACAAACTGTCCATCTAGTGTGACTCATTGACACCTGCAACGAAGTGCAAACAAAGAAGCCTGCAGGATGTCACATGTGACAAGTAACGCTCTTCGCACACGAGTCGTAGTGCCTGCAGTACACTGCTCGCAAAGTTAAACGAAGTTGGGCAAAGACGAGTGTGTACAGGGACACTTCGCTTCACTTCGAGCATCCTCGCCTCGCCTCGCCTCGGGTGACTTCTGATGGTTGTCGGTTTTTTCCGCCCGAGTCAAAGGACCGAAGTTTCGAGCACGCAGTGACCCTGTACATTACTCTGCTTACTTCTATAAAGTTAACTTTGTGATGTTTAATTTTAAAACGTTTTAATTCGATCCAAATTGCTTAAGCCAAAAATGAATTGGTCACCAGAGCAAATACTAGTGTTTTTGGAGTTGCTCCAGGGGGAAACGGTAATAACCTAAACTCTTAACTAGGTATTCCAGTAATTTTGATTTAAATAATCTAGTATTTAACATTTTAATATTATTTGGTAACTTGTTATATAAACGTACACACATAGATAAACAGCTTTTATTATATTTACTTATTCTAGGATTGTCACTTAATATGAGTTTGTATGGGTTTCGCCGCATCCGAGGGTTTACATTATCCGCCGTGTTAAATAAATATTTATGCTTCCATACAAACATGCATATTTCATAAATATAAAGACATGGTAGGGGTAATAAGTCAAGTTTTTTAAACACCAGTTGACATGATTCAGTTGGTTTAAGCCCACATATTGCTCGAATACATTTTTTTGTGCGCGAAATGCTCTATTTTGATACGTGCTATTACCCTAGATTCCAAGTCCATAGCGCAGTATTGACTCGACGTGTGCATGGTAGAACAGAACAGCCGTTTTTATGTTGGTAACGTTTTTTAAATGTTTAAGGGCGTATGCAAATTTATTTAATCTCGTAGATACATCGTTTACTTGCAATTTCCAGTTAAAATTTTCATCTATATTTATTCCTAGAAATTTTGTATTTGTTACTGCTTTTATTTTTGGTATGTTGAGATTAATATTATATTTTTTATTATTACATTTATTGAATTGTATATATACAGATTTGTCAAGATTTATTTTTAAATTGTTTATGTCAAGCCATTCAATTAATTTATCTATAGTGTTATTTATGTCAGTCTCGTGGTCATTAATAGTATTATCTTTTTTATTAGAAGTCACAATTATTGAAATATCATCCGCGAATAATATGCATTTATGATTTGTTATATTAACAATGTCATTTATATATAATATAAATAAAATAGGACCAAGCACACTTCCTTGTGGAACGCCATACCTATTGAGTCTATATTCAGACGAGTACGGTATGAAATCCTTATTTTCATCTATTTTCATAATTGTAACACATTGCTGTCTGTTACTGAGGTATGAAGATATCCATTGAAGAGTGGGCCCCTCTAATCCCAAGCTTTTCAAGTTTTTGTAGCAGGAGGTCGTGTGAAACTAGGTCGAAAGCTTTAGACAGGTCAAAGAAAAGCCCTGTAGTTAAGTGATTATTATTTAAATTTGATAGGATTATTTTTAGGAGAGAAAAAACGGCCAACGTAGTAGATTTGTCTTTTTGAAATCCGTATTGTTCGTTAATTATAATATTAAATTTGTTGCAGAATTCGATTATTCTTTTGTACATGCACTTTTCATAAATTTTGGACATAATAGGTATCAATGTTATTGGGCGATAATTATTGACGATATGTTTCTCTCCTTTTTTATATAGTGGTTTGACAATGGATAACTTTAATGGATCTGGAAAAGTTCCACACGAAAATGATAGGTTTATTAAATGGGTCAAGATTCCTATTATTTCGTCGATACAATTTTTTAGAATTTTTGTACTTATGTCATCATAGCCTGCAGAACTAGTATTTTTAAAGACATTATCTTTTTTCTAACTTCGTTTTCCGACATGGGTTTGAGAAACATAGTGTTGATGTTATGCGTGTTGTTTAGCAATTTTTTTGTTTTTGTGTGTGTTGTTTCGTGCGTCGAATTAATAAAGTAATTATTAAAGGCAGAGGCTATTTCTATTGGGTCCGTCAAAACATTGTTATTAATTATAATTTTTTCTATGTCATTTTTGTCATGTGAGCTACCTATTTCCTTTTTAATAATGTTCCACGTGGCCTTACACTTGTTGTCATTTTTATTTATAAACTTTATGTTGGCAATTTTTTTTGAATTATGAATACATTTCTGTAGTAGTTTGGAATATGTCATATATTTAGCTTTATTAACAGCATTTGTTTTCCTGTAATACTTATATCTTAAGAATCGTTTGGTTTTAGAACTTGCTTTGATCCCTTTACTTATCCAATTTTGTTTTTTATTATTATTTATATCTACTTTAATTCGTACTTTTGGAAAGCAAAGATTATAAAATAGGCACAACAAATCATGAAAACTACTGAAAGCTACGCTAGCATCATTTGCCGCATACGCTTCTGACCAATACATTTTTTGTAAACATTCTCTAAATTTCCTAATATTATCTTTGTTATAATCTCTTTTATAAATATAATATATCGCATGCTTTTGTATATCGCGTTTTAAAGGAATCCTTAATAATTGTGCTGTGTCGTGTTCAGATAGATGAAGTGGTAGTACTGCTGCAGTTGCATTCGGAATATTACTTAAAATATGATCGATGCAAGATGACTTTCGTGTGGGTACATCAATGTGTATTTTTAAATTGTAATTATAGGATAAATCTTGTAGTTCTTTAGTGATATTGTCTCTTTTTAATGTGTTTATGTTAAAATCACCAGCCAATACTATTTGTGCTCTAGATCGGTTTTTCATAGTTAAATCATGTAAGAGATTATTTAGTGTGCATAGAAACTGGGTCGGATCTGATTGGGGTGTTCTGTAGAGACAGACAGTTATTAATTTAATACACGTTAGTTCAATGCCACAGACTTCAAACGTATTCTGCGACGCATATTTTTTTGTTAATGACAGTTCATTAAAAAGCAATCCTTTTTTAACTAGGATACAGGTTCCCCCTCTTTGCTTTTCTCTGCAGAAATTGGCGGCCATGATGTAACCGGTTAATCTTAAAAACTTCTCACAACCTTTTTTTAAAAAAGTTTCCGAAAGACAAATAACATCCGGGTCACTGTTACTCTCCTGTAACTCCTGTATAGTTATTTCTATTAAATCTTGTTTTAACAAAGCACTCGCGATATTTTGATGTAAAATGATAAAATTATATGCAGCAGGAATTTGTTTTTTACGGTCGAAAAAATGTATTATTCTTTTTTATTACGGGAAAATAATAAGGTATCGTTCCTCTATTAAAACGTTCAACTGGTTTTGCGGAGATGTCAGTTTGTTTTTTAAAATAAAAAGGGATTGTTCCTTTTTTTGGGTTCATTTAAGATTTTACACATTTTAAAACTTGACTTATTGCTTGCTATACGTTTACTGATTTCGCTGGGGTTTAAATATTTGTTTGCATAATCATTACAGTCAATAACATAATTAATTAATTTACAAATTTCCGAACGATTAGAGTGTTTACAATTCAAAAAAATGACAATTTTTATATTTCTTACATATATTTCTAATAAAATAATTTAATTTATTAACATTTATATTTATATTTTCAATAATATTTAGCACAATTATCGTAGTATTACTAAAGGTGTCTAGTATACATTGTAGCTGCGATAAAACTAGCTGTATATTGTAATCATTTTCCCCTACACAAATTATAAGTTTATCGTCTGACTTTAGCGTCATGTTTTGACAGTTTTTTATTATTTCATAGCTTGGTGCATATGGTTTCGTCTGACCAGTAACTTCATATTTTTCGTATTGAGTCATATGTCTCGAATGTGATATAGCTGCAGCCAGGCCGACGCATTGTTGAGAACCGATGATGTGAATTTTTTTTATAGGTTCGGGTTTATGTTGTACTGTGATGGGATATGAGATCTTGTTCGGTTTTTCTATCGAGGTTTTAAAGTATTTTTTTTGTTCCAGTTTTGTTATTTTTTCCGTAAGACCTGTGATCTCTTTCTCTGCATCCTGAAGTTTTTTTTTTGCAAGTCGCTGATTTTTTGTTGCAGGCATATTATGATGGTGTTAGTGTTGGGGTTAAGGTGTGACTTGACTATCGGCGAAGATGGTACAGAAGATGCGTTATTAATTTAAAAAATGCGTTATTAATTAAAGAAATTAATGAACAGTTAATTATTGATTAAAACTACTTTTACGGATATTATCGCGTTTATTTTACGTTTAATTACTTTTATTTTTAATTCCCGACGTTTCGGGCGCTTTCCAGCACCCATGGTCACGGGGGAACAGTTAATTATTTACGCTTGCTTTTTTACGCCAGTACGTCTATCGTAATCACAATAAACATCTCCTAGGATTCGCTGTAGCACTGCTTCGTGTGCGGACTTTTTGAACATGTACGCATTCTCGTATTGCTCTCGTCCTATGCGCGTATTACAATACGCTTACGATAAGACGCCGTGTGCGAATAGGCTAAGGTGGATTTCCTTGTGACTGCGAGATCTTAGGTCAATATTTTGAGACACTGGTTTGATCTCAGATCTGTCTCATTTGAATTTGAACTCTAATTTCATTGAGTAATCTCCATCGTGACATATTCAGAGTTAAAAACAAATTATAATTTCCAAGTTTGATGTGGAGCCATAAAAATCGTAATTTGACATTTTTGAACAATGTTTATATTTTCACGTTTTTGAACGAGCTATATTTTTGATTTTATTACGTCGAAAAAGACAAGTTAAAGAAAATATACTGAAAAATAAATGAAACAGAAGAATTCAAAAGTTCTCCCGCAGTAGGGGCTTGTTAAATCGGAGGCGTAGCTTTTTTACCTTCAGAAAGAGCTTTGTAAAGGCCAATTTCGAATAAAATATTTTGACTTTGAACTTAGAACACGGCTTTTTTTAAAATTTAAAGTGATGTAATCGCGTCCTGTTTTTACTTTTTTTTTTGGAAAAGAAAATTTGAGGGAGTTGATAAAATAATAATATCCTTCAGTGAAATAAAAAGAGACTTAAAACATTGCATAATTAATTGCCCAGCATTTGTCTTTCCGTTGTGTTTGTCTTTAATGCGAGAGTAAACAGCCTTTTGTCTAGCTCAGTCAGTGCGTTGTACCATCTTCGGTCACATCACCGCTTATCATCTGGTGATTTAATTAGGATATTAGTCAGGCACTATACTTATGTTAAAGTATAGCGTACGTGGTAGAGCCATCTGCAAGTTATATAGTTGCACGAGCACGAATGGGTCGGCTCAACCGGGGAAGGACCACGTTCTCACAGAATACCATCGTGAAATAGTAGCTTAATGCTGCTGTATTTCGTATGGTGAGTGTAGAGAACCGCAGACGATTTTTACTGGAAACGAGGCATTCTTTCTTAGTCCTCACGGGTGACAACGCATCTGCATTTTTATTCGTATCCAGAATAGATGTAGATGTCTATGGGCCACAGCAACCACTTACCATCAGGTGGACTGTGTGCTCGTTTATCACCCTATCCTATAAAAAAAACTCGCTGCCCGCGGTGCAATAAAAATAGGAAAACGGGACGCCGCCTGTTGCGTTCTCTGTCGCACTTATGGCATGCCTATTAGTATAGCTTAGAATATTTTAATAAGACACACTTCATACTGGGTAGCAATTTATGCAATTTGTGTTTAAATTGTAATGCACTTACTTTTTAATATCTACAAGGACCCTTCGAGCACAACGCAAGATATTCCAACGCGACTTCGGGAGATGGAGTTGCTTGTTGCATCGCTGAACTTGGAGAAGGAGGAACTGGTCAAAGATAAGACGGATGCTTTAGAGAAGTTGAGGTTACAGGTATGTTGTTATTGAAGCTTGCTATATACCATTTTATACTACACTCATATACAATATGTAACGTAATTAACGCACACCCTCAGACACCCCAATTAGTATATTATGTTATAATCATAATACATACACTGAATTTTTAGTTAGACATTTTTATGCACTGATTATTTATCAAATTAGTTATACTAATTCCGGAAGAAAGTTGTGGTCACAATACAAATCCACGAACGCAAAGACTTAAACGTGCTTGAAATAAAGTTCATTTTTCTTTATTTTTATTGAATGACAGAATTAGTAATAATACAAATAAAACTGCACTCTTAAAAGTCTTATTGCCTTAAGTTACGGTCCATTTCAGTTTGTTTTGACTGTACAGATTTAGTGTGACTGTAATTTACGTAGTTTTAATTATTTTTGGGTGTAAATATTGATATTATATATATTTATACTCTATAACTCGAATTTCAAAAAGGAGACTCCGTAAGTCGTAGTTAGTAAACAATAATGACGTCTTACTTGGAATTCACCGAAATAATAGCAGTAAAATCCGGGTTCTTAATCGTAAAGTAGCTGCCGTGTCACCTGCCGAGCTCGGACGACGCTCGTGACGCGGCAGCTATGCGTATCTTAAAATTTTCAATTATAACGCCCGGTAGTCAAACATGAAACGACCTATAACTCAAAAAGTATGTTTTGAAAAACTTTTGTTTGAATTTTTTTTTGCTTCCCTTTGTTTCGGAGTTCTGCATAGAACATAACGTAAATTTTGTTTATGGACAACATGTAGGCTACTTTGATGACAACTACTCCAATCAAAATTTGGATAACGTGGAAGGGAATTCTGTTATTTTTTTTAGGTTTATGTTTCGTTGGGAGACCTTTTAGTATGGAAAAACTAAGTAATTACGCATTACTGATTGTTATAAATGATTAATAAAGGTCATTTATAATAATTGTGCATGTACTTTAAAGGTTATGCTTTATATTTTTGTATGCAATCGCAAGTTTACTTTTACCCCAGTGCTACCATCTGATGGTGTAGATGTCAACATCATTTGGGGTAAATGGAAATATCGTGTTAATAGAAAACAATGTAATTAATTGTGTATTCTTGGTGATGGGCATCTAGACAGTAGTTTTTAGGTACACAGCACGCCTAGAAATTATAAGAAAAAGAAATAAGGTCCGTCATAATCTTTAAAAGGTCTTCAAAGAGCTGTCGAAGAAGTAAAAGAAATGCTAGCCAATACTAGGGGATTCCCTGAGCTGTCATATTTCACAGAATAAAAGGCTGACAAGTAAGCCTACATATAATTGGTATTGGTGAATCAAAAGCTCTACTAAGAAAATTCTCATATAAAGGCAATAATATATTAAACACCGTAACTATTATTTCGTACGGAAGTAGTATGATTAATAAAGATAAAATAAAATCCCCAAGTAAGATAGCCTTTGAAGAAATATTTGGTGTATATACAGGTCCACATGAATTTCGAAAGATGCAGTGCCGGGACTAAAGCCTAACTCTTTTGAAAAAGTTATGACTATAGTATTTGCGTTATAGAATGGTGCGAGTGACAGCTTACACTCAAGCGTGTTTAGAGATGGAGCAATGTTAAATCGATTTCAAAAAGGCGATTATTAATACACAAAGCAATGCAATAATTATCGATTAAGTATTGATAAAAAATTAAAACCGGAACATATACTTCTTTATAAATAAATTACAATGCATGTAAATTACAAACTACTATTTATCTACTATTTTCATTGATACAAATATATTTTCTGTTTTTACGGGAATTAGAAACAACTTGTTTGGTTTTCTTTTTCTATACTGTTTACAGTTACCCTGCCTGAGCTTAATAGTGCATTTCAATTGTTTCAGGATAAAGAATTAAAAGACGCGTTGTCGCAATGCAAACTGGCTATGACGGAATACAATGAAGTATCAGAAAGGTTATCGGAGCTAAGGCAACAGAAGCAGAAGTTGTCGCGGCAGGTTAGTTCGGTTTAAATTGACAACAATTGGATATTTAACACTCTAGTCCAGGGATGGTGAACCAATGGCACGCGACACAATATTTTGGACACGCAACCGATCACAAAGGTCACTATGAAGTATTATATTTCGAACGAAAGCGAGTGATCCTAGTTACATCATGGTCCACCATTGCTGATGACGCATAGTTCGTTTCACCATCATCATCGTCATTACAGCTCCTCAAACTCAAAACTCTTTATTTATTTTCTGTAGTAAAGTCGATGTAAAAAAGTCGATAGTATTTAGTACTATTATTTTCGCAATAATCACGAAGTCAAAATAATTTAATGGCACGTCTATGACCTCATTAAACATTTCTTTAGAAAAATGGCACGTTGATACATAAAGGTTCGCCACCCCTGCTCTAGTACATGAGGGCAATTCCGCTCACCAGATGTCTCTAGTTGGCATTGAGTTGAATTCATTCGTTTCAAAATTTCGATAGCAAGTTGTGTTTTAATTTAACCGGTTCCTAGAGTATTTAAATAAATAAAACAATGCTACAGTGGTGTTCTCTTTAATTTCTTACACATTTTTTAATTTTTTAACTCCTAGGTATATCAAGTTTTTGGTTTATTCATTTCTAATTAATATATAGCACATTAATATAAAACACCACTAATTTTATAGAAAGAAATATTATTCATACATATTTGTATCTATTCTGTCTCATTAACTGTATTAATAAATAAATAAATTTAATTAAAAAAAGAAACATTCACGTACGTTTTACGTGGTAGAGGTACGATGCCGCTGTAATTAGACGACGATTACGAATGGGTCGACTCAATCGTGGAAGCGCCACGCTGTCACAGAATACCAGTGTAAAATAACACCTTGAAGCTGCTGTGTTTCTTATGGTGAGTGTAGAGAACCGGAGACTCTTTTTACTGGAAACGAGGCATTCCATCTTAGTGCTCACTGGTGACAACGCATCTTTTTTTTACAGGATAGGGTTACAAACGAGCACACAGTCCACCTGATGGTAAGTGGTTGCTGCAGCCCATAGACATCTACATCTATCCTCGATTAAAAATCAAATTGCAGATGCGTTGTCACCCGTGAGGACCGTTCCATTCCATTGCATTGCTTCCATTGCAGCGTATTGTTGTTGCAGGACAAATAGGTCAGCCCCACAATGGCAGGACCACGCTCGCACAGAATACAAGAATTCAATGAAGAATTTCATTTAAACATTACTTAAAAAAGTTATCAACAAATTGTTGACTACTTTCTTATTTTAAACCATTTTGTTTAGCGTATGAATTTAAACCGGTGGCATTATTTTCAGAACTTTACTTCTTCTAGTACTATATAGGTATATTAAAGTCACTTGTAATATCTGTAGGTCCGTGACAAAGAAGAGGAGTTGGAAGTGGCGATGCAGAAGATCGACGCACTGCGCCAGGACATCCGGCGCGCGGACAAGGGCCGCCGCGAACTCGAGGCTCGGCTCGACACCGCCGTCGCCGAGGCCACCAAGGTGATTAACTACAAGTTTTTTATTCATAATTAATTGATAATTCATTTATTGAATTACTGTGTACAAGTTAAAGATGACATATTATTAAAGGTATCAACAGTTGCCTCAGGCGTGCAATAGATTTACAATTTTCATTTTAAATATAATATATGTACTATTTACATTTAACACATTACATTTTTGCAATTTGCATTTAATAGATGATAGATTTACAATTAACTTCTAAGATAAAATATTTAAAAAAAAATGCTTATAGATATAAATATAATAAAGAACACGATATTAACTCTTAAAATTATAGAATTCATTTAGCGTATAAAACGTATGTTCCACAAACCAGTTTTTTAGATTGTTCGAATTCGGGCCTTTTATTGTTTTAATACTATTAGGTACGTGATTAAATACTTTAATTGCTGTTATGTATGCACTTTTGTCAAACAATTTATTTTTAATTTGAGGTAGATAAAGATTGTTTTCGTAGCAAGGGCTTAAATTTTGCCGTTCCGAAAGTTTCGTTTCGAATAAATCGCAATTATTTCTAATAAATAGGCACAACTCTTAAGATATATATTCAAGTTAAAGTTAAAAAACGTTTTTCTTTAAATAAATTCCTCAGGCTGTCTCTATTTTTTTTACGGTATATGATGCGCAAACATCGTTTCTATAGTATAAACGTTTCATTTATGTTAGTTGAATTACCCCAAAAAATTATACTATAGATTAACAGTGGATAAATATAACCATAGTACGCATTTCTAGTAACAGATTCAGAGGTTGACCAAGAAAGTATTGAAAGAACATAGCAATAAATCGATATCTTTTTGTTAATCTTTTCTGTGTGATTTCCAATTTAGGTGAGATTCAATTTTAACTCCAAGAGAGCTTATATTATCTACATCCTCTATGACTGAGCCATCAAATATTTTTAAATGGATTGGTTCGGTCTTGTAATTTCTAAATTGGAGAGTATTAGTTTTACTTTAATTTTAGGTTTAGTTTGTTCATTATATATATTATAATAGACAAAGACCGATCGTAGAGAGAATCGGCCTGGGTATATGTCTGATGCATTGACTTATATATTACTAGAGTAAGGACCGGGCCGACCGAACAACTAAAACGGACCAATGTGTTGGCCCTAAAATTACAGTTTAGGGCCAACGCGAATCGGTTGACAGTGGTGCTCGCGCAGGACTGATTTTCCTGTCACAAATATGTCTAGTTGCGTGTTAAAAGAATGCAAAAATTACGATACAAAGATAAGAGAAACAAGGATATCGTATCATCGGTAAAGTAACGTTATATTAATTTTGTTACAATTAAATTATTATATAAACGCATTTTTAAAGTTTTATTTTACAGTAAGTTTAGTTACGTTACCAAGATTAGACCAGGGTTGGATTAAAACTCTATAAAATATTGTACATGGAAAATAAAATTATACTATTTAAAAAAAAATTATATCACGTTTGACGTTTCATGTTTCTTTTTTCCCATATACCGGGATTTTGGCGTCACACATCTAGTTTTATCTATACGTTTCGTATTTTAACGGTTTTATTTTTATTTCTGTTTAAATTTTGTCTTAAGAACTTAGTGTTAGTTAAATTTTGAATATTGGTACCTACCTAATATATTTTATATTCAATAAGGGTAAAACGAAAAGAGTACAAAAGAAAAGTATCGATCGAGCATTGATTGACCAGAAAGGGAGCTAATTCTAATTTTATTTATAAAAAAAACGCGGTACTCGTGTACAATATAGAAATTCTCGATATCGTCGGGTTAATATTAAAATGTAAAAAGGACCCAATAATAATACAAGTAGACCTTTAGGTAAAATTATGGTTTTTTCGCCTAGCATTATTACGATACTATGTACTACAAACTATAAAATAATGGTACAAACGTCTTGTTTTGATGTGACGTTTGTATTATGACAGATCGCTACTTTTTCTTGTATGAAAAAGTTATGAATAAAATATTTAGATGGGCCTTTCCTTCTTTTTGAAATCATTGGTCTGATGTAATCGATTTTAGAATATAAAACTGCAATGACACTGATAATGAAATTATAATGCCTCACTTTCTGTATATAGCCCTTTCTACGTTGTGTGGTAGCTGAAATAGTATTGTGTATTGTGTAGACATGCAGATGACTCCTAGCAACAAATAAGGTTTTCTTTAAGGCCACATTGGACAAAAATATCGTATTTTATACACGATTTTTACACTTGAGAATTGATACTTCTTGAAATCATATATGCTCGGAAAACGTAATATGTTTTCATGAAATACTTAATTTATAATCAAATCAAATATAAATTGTGATAATAAATTTTAATTTAATCGCCGGAAAAAAGGAAGGCCGCCGGAAGGCAGTGTAAAAGGCGTTTGAAAATCCTCGCCTTAAATGTAAATATACTATCGCAGGAGAGGAAGCTACGAGAAGAAACTCTCCGATCACAGCGATCTGAAGGTATGGCGGTAGCGGGGAGCGGCACAGCGGCTGATGTGGCGCGTTTGCAGGCTGATGTCGAGGCCCTCGAGGTAAAAATTTCTTTTCTGTTGTAATATAAATTATTCATTTCAACTAATTTTACTTCATCAATGAACAAAGAAAAAGTAGTTTGACTAAAGTCCAGTGTTTCCAGATGCCTTGAACTGCTAAAATCTGTATAAAATCTGCATAATCAAATAAACCGAAATAGAATTATTGATCATCATCATTGCTTCTATTAAAAAACAAGGAATAACTACTAACATGATAAAATTCAATTATCGTTATTAAATTAAAATATAAGCTAAAACTTTTTTATAGCAAAGTTGAGACCATTAATTTAAACAAACAATATATTAAAACTCAAACATTTGTAACAAACGAACTAATAATTACTTTATTATTTATTACTTTTATCTTTATATACTACTTTATTATTTTCAGTCATACTTATTTTATTTATAAATATTTTATAACTCACTTGTAACTCGTAATGCTGTCATACTAACTAATTACGTTGTGAAATAAATAAATTAACCATAAAGAATAGAAGCATGCAATGATGTGTGTAACTGTAACGCGATATCTAGTCATATACTTTGCTTTGTTCTAATTTGAATATTATGGTAATTCAATTAATAGAGTTAGGAAACTGTATAAAAATCTTTATCCAGTGCTAATCTGTATTACAAACCGTAAATCTGTATATATGGCAATTCGTCAAGATAAGTTCCACCTTTATACCTACTTCTGTCGATAAATAGCAGTGTTTGTGTACTGCTGTGTACCGGCCTGAAGGTTGTAGAAAGCCAGTGTTATAGGCTGAAAGGTATTTTGTCTTAGTTTTCAGAGGTGGCAACACGTCTGTAGACTTGTTTATTTGTAGTTGGTTGTCCATCGGTCGCAGTAGTTGCTTACCATCAGGTGGGCTGTAATTTGTAGCGATTTCATAAAAAAAAGACAAATAATTTCTTGGCAAGGTTTACTACACACAACAAAAATATTGCTTTTTTTTCCAGTTATTGATTTATTTGATGCATTAAATTGACTTGTGAATTGGGCCTCGGTTAAACTTAATGTAACCAGTGCTTAATGATTTCTTATATTTACGCGTAACCAGTGCTACTATTCTGTTAAAGCAATGTAAATGTAAAAAAATGAGTTCTGTATACCGAAATAATTGTTATGTCCATCCTTTTTCGAAATTACTGTTGCGTTGTCATTCTCGGCCACATCTTGGCCGAGAATGAGCGAAAGAATATAACAGAGAGCTGCGTATTTCACGTTAGGGCAGCAAATGCGGAATTACAATGCTCCTCGTTTATAGAAGAGAACCACGTACCTCATAGGCCAGTAGAATTTCTTGCAGTTTTTCTGTAGCTTGATGATCGATGCAGTGGGTTTTATCCTTGTATTAAACAATAACATAACATGGCACTCCGAATTAGCGTATGACGATTTGAGAATAGAGCGAAATTATTTTTTTAGCGATAGTGACGTGCTATTTGCGTCGCGGGTGCCCAGTCGTATTTAAATTATTGCGTAGCGCTGACGTCGATTATCTTCGTATGCGTTGCCTTCCATTTTATTTGAACTGAATATGAGAAATTAATAGGATAGGTATATATGGAAATATATATACTTCGACTGTGTAGTGGCGGTGTAAGAATATTTACTACCCCATATTCTCCCGTGGGTGTTGTAAGAGGCGTCAACGAGACATTGAAACAGGTGATGGGCGTCAGCATCTTCCTGATAACTCAAAATAAAAAAGCGTGTCAAATATCGCTCAACGACCTATGGAGAGGATTATACTCAGGCTTACTCTACGTGATAAACTTAGAAATGAGTGTATCCGCAGTAGAACTAGAGTTACCGGCATAGCCCGACGGATTAGTAAGTTGAAGTGGCAATGGGCCGGCCATATAGCTTGAAGAACCGACAACCGATGGGGAAAAAAGGTTCTCGAGTGGCAGTCTCGTACCAGTAGGTGAAGTGTAGGGCTAGGGCGACCTCCCCATTAGATGAAGTGATGACCTGGTAAGACATACAGGAAGGCGATGAATGCACGTGGATCACGACCGTGCTTTGTGGCATTCCTTGGGGGAGACCTATGTTTAGCAGTGGACTTGTGATGGGCTGAAATGATGATAGTTCAAATAACCTATAACCGATGGGGAAGGAAAGGTTCTTGAGTGGCCGACTCATACTGTAAGCGAAGAGTTGGGGTGGCTTACCCGCTAGTAGGTGGCTCAGGAACGTAGTTCTTTGTGGTAGGCCTATGTTCAGCTGTGACTTGTGAAGGGCTATAACGATGATGATGATGATGATGATAATGATAAAGGAGACGTTGCTGGCCTCTCGGTTTGTTTTGTTCTGTCGCCTCATACGACACGAGGTGATATTTGTGGGTAGATTTTAATGTTCGTAGTACATTTGCAGTCGCAGTACAAGGAGTCCCTGGCGCAGCAACAAGCGCGCTACAGCGCGGAGCTGGCCGCGCTGCGCGACCAGCTGCAGGAGGGCGACGCCGTGCGCAACGTGCTCAGCCGCGAGGTATACCAGCACACACGACACCGATATACAGAAGAAACACACATACATAGCTAGTTGAAGCAATTGTTTGTTTCTCCAATCATACACGTAAATTCACTGACCAAACTACGTACAAATTTTTTTTTATAAGGTAGGGTGACAAACGAGCACACAGTCCACCTGATGGTAAGTGGTTGCTGCGGCCCATAGACATCTACATCTATCCTCGATTACGAATCAAAATGCAGGTGCGTTGTCACCCGTGAGGACTAAAATAAAATGCCTCGTTTCCAGTAAAAAGGGTCTCCGGTTCTCTACACTCACTATATGAACCGGGAGCATTAAGCTACTATTTTAGGCTGGTATTAAATTCTGCCATAGACTGCTACTGGCAGGCGGGTTTATAACCGCATTTCGTTATAATTTGGAGTTGATATCAGGAAGATGTTGCTGCTTATCTCTTGTTACGGCTTCCCTCTGTCGCTTCTTACGACACCCACGGGATGATGTGTGGTTATGGATATTGTTCCACCACCACTATCCTAACTGATTGCGGACCCTTAATGCGCAAACGTAACACTCATCTGGGAAACATGTACTCCACCCAGAAGAAGTGAAATTGCTCACGCCTAAGCAACTCCTTCTATTCATTGAAGACATAGGGCTTAGCCGTGAACTATAGCCATAG
Source organism: Parnassius apollo (assembly GCA_907164705.1). Classification (NCBI taxonomy): domain Eukaryota; kingdom Metazoa; phylum Arthropoda; class Insecta; order Lepidoptera; family Papilionidae; genus Parnassius; species Parnassius apollo. The sequence continues at coordinate 853,071 of CAJQZP010000419.1, forward strand.
CAGCGATCACAATAGATCTTTTAGGTCGCAGTGATACTGGTCTCTTTCCCTAAACCTGCATAGCTGATAGCACATTATAAAAAAAATAAAAAAAATACAGCACCACTACACTAAACAGACTCATCACGTCTCAAAAAGATGTCTCGTACCTTTTTATCTTTTGTCACTCGTCTTGGTGTTTTATTTCGCTTATAAAATAGTTTTGTATGTTTTACAATCCTGGGAAAAACACCACGTTAGCAACTTCTGTAATCTCTTAAATGCATTTAATTGTGTGGATCATACACTTTTAATTTAATAAACTTAAATATTACGGCGTTCATAATACAGCACATGATCTGTTACAATCTTTCAAATCGAAATAAAAAGGTTGCAATCATCATCATTAAGAATTTTATTTTGTTCATTTCTTTGAAAATCTATTCGATACTAAAATAAATATTTGTAACTTTTTAAAACAACATACATAACATAAACTCACACGACTGTTACCTAGAGAGCTATGCAGAGACTACTAACTTCCATTCGGCACGATCCTGATACATCTTTCTCTTTTCATTTATATCCATACGCATACATGCTCGTCAGTTAAGGGTACTCTTTTTTTTTATTTATTTTATGTACACACATTAAGGTACAGAAGCAGTCTTATAGTAATTACGTACAAAGGTTCTACTTATTCCAAATTCGCTGAAATATCTTCCAGTAGACCCATAAAGGAAATTGTATTTAAATTGCAAACTTGGTGCATACATTAGTACTACTAAAAATAAATAATATACACAATGTTACGGAAATTATATAAAATAAAACAATAAATAAAAATAAAATAAATCAATAAATAATAATAATAATAAATACGATAGTTACATATGATATATATATATATATATATATATATATATATATATATATATATATATATGAAAAATATATATATATATATAATATATTAACAGGGTGCAAAGTAGTTATCTCTAAGACGTTTCTTGAATATCAACAAAGTTTCGGAATTTCTTATATTTGACGGTAGTGAGTTCATAATGATTTCTTATAATTCGGGAATTAAAAATAAAAAGTAAAAAAATAAACGCGATAAAATCCGTAAAAGTAGTTTTAATCATGGTAGTGAGTTCCATAATCTTACCGCGTGAACTGAAAGGGAGTGGGAGTAAAAACCGGAATTAAAGACGGGAAAGTCAAGAAGATTTTTAACAAGGGATCTGCATGGTTTGTCCGGAGGATGGGTGAAGGAAAATCGGCTTCTGAGGTATGTGGGAGAGGAAGGGTTGTGCAAAGTGTTATAGAGGACACATAACAATCGAGTGTTCCTTCGAAGTCGAATTAGAAGCCACTTGAGTTGCTTACGAAACTGAGATATACGGTCAAATTTCTTGAGCCCAAATATGAAACGGATACACTGATTTTGCACTCTTATAAATATACAGTCTAGCGGTAACTGTTATTACGCATAAGTCGAAAATAAGGTGTCATGGGCGTCCGCACGCGTTGATTGGCTACTGCTTCTTACGTACGGCTATGGCTATTGGAGTACTGATACGACGTGCTCAGCCATCCCCTCCACGTTTCGTTCAGCGCTAGACTTACCTGCGGCGACTTGTAATTTGACCCATCTTCAGTATATCATCACCAATTTGAATGGTGTCCCTTGCCGACTCTGCCACTCACTTATGTAGCATAAATTTGCTTTGTCACTTTCCTCATTCATGTTTTTTCGTCTCTAAACCACCGAAGCATTATTTTCTTAACGTTGGTAATTGATAGTAGAAATTTTCTTTAGAACTTTAAAAATACCCTCGATAGTAAAAAAAAATTATTTGGAATTTAAAAACAGTAAAGTAACCTCATAGATAAAGTGTTATATTAATATAATTCCCTTTATTTCTCACGACTGCTAAGTAAATACAATAACTTTTCAAGCTCTAATAGTAAATTCATCTCTTTCTTATAACAATTGTTGTTACAGCTACAAACATCCAAAGAAAAACTCGAGAGCCGTCGATTGGAGCAGCTGTCGGACAGCGAAGACAAACAAATGCTCATCAACGAGAACAGGAAACTGGCGAAGGATCTTGATGCGGTGCGTGGTTTCATTATCATTTAAACTTTCATTTTTGAACTAATAGTACAAACGGTGGACTTTAGTTTAGTTTAGTTTACGACGGGCTGTTTTCCGCAACTCCACGTCTAAGCGCGTATTTTGCGTGTGGGCAGGAATAATATGCTTATTCGAGCCATGATATCTCCCCGAAGAAGCTCAGCAGTCCCTTGGTGTTGCAAGCAACTTCGGGGAGCGATCCCGGCGTGCCGAGATGTTTAGCCCTGTATGAAGCAACTTCTGGACATGTCAGCAACACGTGAGCCGCCGTTTCTTCCTCACCCATGCATGCCCTGCACAGGGGGAAAAAAACGGTGGACTTATTTCCATAATATGGAATTTGGACCAGTACCGGAACGTAAGAGGGAGAAATATTGTACTAAAGTCGTCTAAAAACATTGTAGACAAAATCGTATACATTTTTTTATAGGATAAGGTTGACCAACAAAGAGATTTAAATATATATACTATAGTGCGGACATAGACATAGAAACATAGTAATACTAAGCTGAATATTTATTAGGAAAACATTTTAGCTTTTCCCCATTATGTGACGCTACTAAATATAAGGTAAAAATACACTAACACACTGGTAAATAAATAATGACGTTACTGGATAACAAAGAGCGTTTATTACAATAATTAATAAATGTTCTAGAACAATCTACTAGAAATAATATTTAAAGATTATTTGGTAAATATACATTATTCTTACGATTATTAATCGAAATCACGTTCATTTTTTGCTCCATATCGTGGCTCAACCGGGCATATTTTCTTTAAAAATAATTTTTTAATTTACGAATACGCACTGTCTTGACTTTTTGACGATGTCACTAAGACTAAATGTCAATAATCGGAAATACATCCTATGGGACAAAATTCACAGACGACAATTTTGTTGCTGATGTCTAGTCTGTTACTACTACTAAAATGTCTTTTACAAACGAGCACACAGTCCACCTAATGGTAAGCGATTACTGTGGCCCATAGACATCCGCATCTATCCTTGGTTACGAATTATAATACAGATGCGTTGTAATCCATGACTGATGCAATTTCGTTTCCATTAAAAAGGGTCTCCGGTTCTTCATACTCACCATACAAAACACACACACAACACAGTAGCATTGAGCTGTTATTTTACGCTGGTATTCTGTATAATACATACATGTATACAAAAAAATAAAATCAAATAAATATTGTTTCCATTATGCTCAAGGCGTGTTTTAAAGAAACGTGTTGTATTTGTTACCAGATGGCGGAGAACGGTCGACGATGGCAGACGGAAAGGAGACAGCTGGAGATGGAGTTGGAGGAGTTACGAGCAAAGAGAGACACTATGCATCATTGGGAGGCACAGGTAGATTGACAGTTTTATAGAAAATTCTCATACAGTAAGTACTCATAAGGGGAACTTTAATGTAAATTTCATGTTTTTGTTTCTTTTGTTTCAAATTTCAATTCAGTTCATTTTATTTTGTTTCCACTGACCTTATTTAAGAAAAGCATTATATTTTCGAAAGTTCCACTACAATTTCATTTTGGATAATTTACCTTTTCAATTTTACTCTTAAAGATATTCGTATAGATTATCCAAAAAATATATTGTTTCAGATTGCAGATATTATTCGATGGGTGGCTGACGAGAAGGAGGCTCGCGGCTATCTGCAGGCGCTCGCAACTAAGATGACTGAAGAGTTAGATTATCTAAAACACGGTAGGTAAAACTCATCTTTAGTAGTTAAAAGTGAAGATAATGACTTCTTATATTAGCTCTTTACCCATAAAATTGCCGTTTTTTATGAAATAAGTTAACGTAATTTATTTCAATATTTTTAATTTCTATTAATCAAAGAAATCTGTAATCACCCGTGCAATCGATGCATTTTGATAACGTAGTGGTAGTTTTATTGATGTTCTTCTATAGAAATCAGTTCGTCGGGAACCAACAAACTCTTCAAAGGCATTTTGTACTGCCTCTTGGGTATAGAATTTTTTCCCGCCAAAAATTATTCAAATTCTGGAAATGTAAATGTACGTATAAGGTCTGGTGAGTACGGCGGATGATGGAGACCTTCCCACCCCAGCTGTTGTATCTTGGAGACCGTCTGTTGTGTAGTATGCGGTCGTGCAAGAGCATCGAGGATGAGCGATTCACAAGAGCTGGTTGGAGACGTGCGAGCTTCTCCATCATTTTAGTTAGTTCTTCATAGCGCACATCTTCAGTAATGCTCATCTCATTTGGTAAGAAGCTGTGATGAATCATACCGGCGCTAGACCACCAAACATTGACCATAATTTCTAGGGGTATGTTTTCGTTTAGGGCGTTGTTTATGTGCTGAAACAGGATCCAACCAACTTGCCGAGCGCTTGCGATTGTCCAAACATGATCCACTTTTCCTCGCAGGTAACAATGCGGTTCAAATTCCCTTCATTTGTGTGCCTGTTGTGCAGTGCAAGACATGTGTCGACACATACTTCGCGCTGGGGCTCCTAGAGTTCGTAGGGCATTCATTTGTCAAGCTTTTTTACCTTGCCAACTTGACCCAAATGGCCCAATATTGTTTTGATGATAACGTCGAAAGCTGCTGCTAATTCAGCCGTGTCATTCCTTAATCGCCTTTAATTCGTCATTTTCGACCAAAGTTTTTGGACGACGACGGGGTTAATTTTTCAGGTCGAAATGTCCAGAACGGAAGCGGGCAAACGAATAACTGGTGGTGTGTTCGTTTGTATCATTCGCTCCGTAAACGTTGATTTTACGTGCCGCTTGTGCCGCGTTGCTGCCTTGACGGTACTCATATTCCATAATTACTCGAATTTTTGACATATCCATGATAACGAAAAAGATTCAAATGCGATGAAAAAAACAAAAAAAACCACGTGGACTAATCAATTAAAATAAATGACTAATTTTGGAGACAAAAAAAAAAATCAGGAATGGTTTGCAGCCATAAACCCACAACTAAATAAAATTGATATTATTAGTAGATAATTAATGAGTACTATTTATTAAAATTAAAAGAACTTTTATGTCGTTAATTGCATCGACGAGTTGTTAGTGTGTCGTTTGATAGCGTGATACGACTTAACTTTGACGCGAACGTTACGCTGAACTTTGTGCCTCGAGAGGAGACCGCGTTCGATCTCGTGGTTATAGTTTTGTGCTAAGTGAACTTGGGGCTTTGAACCTTGACCAACCGTCCTTAAGTTGTGCAGCGTGTCACTTGCTTTAATGTCGATTAACGTTGATTTGGTTGAATTCGAAGTTAATTAAATGTACAATAAAGTTGATAAAATAACATAGTGAAAATAGAAGCAGAAGCTTTCAATTGGTGAACGCCCCCATGGAGGGATCTCACATTTGGAGAGAAGCAGCGCCTTTGGATCGGCAGTCCTGGACCAGCGGGGCTGTCAAGTTACACAGTGTACAAACTACTACACACTACTTACATGCACATCACTTCCCACCTGACAGGTACCTCGTGGTCAACCCTACCCCCGCCAATCGGTAAGTGGTGGTTGCTTCTTTGTCAGCAGTTTTTGGAATCGTTATTCATAGGCCATTTGGAGGTCCTCCCTTCTGTTACTCGTCGAGTTGGATTACGATGGGCCCTAATTCAATCGACCTTTGTCGGGGTAACTCAGGGCCGTAACAATTATATATAATTTAAATATTATATATGTACATTGTGTAACGAGACTCTTCATCTCTGTCCCAATCAGTGAATTTTTTTACATTATAAGGGTGACAAACGGGCAATTAGTTCAACTGATGTTAAGTGGATGTTGTAGCCCATAGACATTTTCATCTATCCTCGATTAAGTATCAAAATTCACATGCCTTGTCACCCCTGCAAATCTAAGATGGAATGCGTCGTTTCCATTAAAAAGGGTCTCCGGTTCTCTACAATCACCATCCAAAATATAGCGACATTGGGCTGCTGTTTCACGTTGGTATTTTGTGAGAGCTCGATCCTTCCTTTAACGAGCCGACCCATTCGTGCTACAACTATAATATATCTCCAGCGTAGCTCTCACACGTAAAAAGCATCTGGTGAACGGAAGATCATTCATTACCTCTCATCGGTGTGTTGCAGCGAGCGGGACGCGGGGCAGCGGGGTGCCGTCTTCCCCGCCGGCGGTGGGCGGCGCGGGCGCGGCGGGCGGCGCAGGCTCGGGCGGCTGGCGCAACCGGCGCTCGCAGAAGCTGGACAAGATGGAGATCCTCACGCTGCAGTCCTCACTGCACTCCGAAATACAGGCCAAGCAGGCCGTCGGCGAGGAGCTTTCCCGCACGCGCGCGGAGCTGCTCGCCAGCCAGAGGTAAAAACTACTTATTCGAGTATTTCCGTCGAGAAATTCTCAGTAACTGCCCGTAGTCAGGAAGTCGCCGGTGTCCACCTGCGCGCCTCGGAAAACACGTAAAGCCATTGGTCCTGCGCCTGATCTCTCTCCGGTCGTGTCGGCTTGCCGACTATGAAAGTGAGGGAATAGAGAGTGCATCTGTGCTTGCGCATACACTTGGGCACTATAATCCTGTCTTGCGCCGATGGCTGGCCTCCGTTGAGGCTGACCGCCATGAGCGAAATTCGGTCCGTAGGATATTATTGATCTCTTCAAGTGCAAGCTCTGCTGTTTAGCTGCAAATAAGTAGGGGTAACTACTTGGATGTACTCCTAAGCAATTCTATTCGTAACTTTAAGCTTTTATATTAACCAGACTTTATTAAATAAACTATATTCTCCTATTAAAATTTAAAATAGGATAATATATAAAGTAGTAAAGTTAGCAACCTTGTAATGTTGTAAGAAAGTCTACTTTCCCATAGTATTCAGTCTTGTGAGTGTTGTAAAAGAAGATAGAGAAAAACAAACCAAAAGATGGGCAGCAGTGTCTTCCTAATAATGAGTTTTTTTTTAATTCTCAAACCGCCTGGGGACGCCTGTGATCAGCAGTGGATTTTAATAGGCTGTAATGGATAAATGTGTGTTGGCAACCCTAATCTTAACACACCTTTCCAATCTCATCACCCGTTCATCTACTGCTGAACATAACCCATAATAGCCGTGTTGGTTTTCATAGCTTTAATACTGTTGCCAGACGCAAATCTTGGTATTTAATATCTAGTAGTACCCGGATGACCGAGCTGTGCTCGTTTTTTTTTTTTGAAATTACATTTACATACAAATTACATACTGATGAATAATATTTTTTGATCTTATGGACATAATAGAAAAAACTGAATTGGTTATTTGAATAAAAAATCATGAGTGCAATTAGTTTAATTAAAATTTTCGTATTTTTAAAAAATACTAAAAAAGGGCTCGAAGTAATAGATTTTCTCACAAAAGAAGGGAACTTTAAAAAAAAAAAACGAAGAAAAAAGCGGACCGAAGACAGGACGCGAACCAAGGCATTACGATTTCGCGACCACTCGATATCCACTTGAGCTATTACGATCATTAACACAGCGTCAAAATTTACCTTCTTATAATGTAGCAGTTTTTCATTGCCTGAAAACACGGACAAAAAGACATTTTCTAAAAATAAATCCTAGCTAGATCGATTTTTTGCCCCCGAAACTCCCTGGACACAAATTTTTTTATATATATTATATATAAATTTTATAAAAATATATAAATATATATAATGCTGAGAGCGCGCTTAGGTTAAGCAAAGCCTAAGTGAACGAAATCGACGACTTACGAAAAGCACAGGATATTAACTAAAACCACTATTAATTTTAAATTGTTGTTTTTATCTTATTTATAACAATAAATAAGTAGTTTGAAATAGCGTTAATCCATTTTCTATTTACGTAATTTCAAACTTATTTCGACTGTCTTAAAATCTTTATTTTTCTTTGTGATTTTTGCACTGTTTTCATCCGTTCTCAGTCGACAAATCAGCAGAAAAAAACAGCAGTGTAAGCCAAAAATTTATATTATTATAAAATCTCTAAAGTAGATAAAACTATATATTCTCCATGACCATCGCAATGACGAATATGTAGGTAGGTATATAGGTAGGATCGGGAGTCCAAGTTCCAAAGCCAGTCGTAAATAAAAGATCAGACATTTAAAATATAAGTAGAAAGTTAAATGCACACAATATAAATAAACCAAAAGCACATTTGAAACAGTGTTTTGACAGCACTACACCGGTTGACCAAACGTTCAGTTTCTTTGTCATATTTTAAAATAAAATTAGTTAAATCTAACTTTTTTATGAAATGCAATTTGGATCTTTTTCGATTTTTAAATATTAAATTTTCTGAATTTTACAAGGTTAGCATAATCTTAGCCCGTTACAACAAGTTCAGAATCAAAGGTTACGCTAAGCATATATACTCATACTCAGCTAAGTTTCTCGTAGGTAAAGTCTGAGCAAAGTCAAAGTACGGTCTAGATCTCAGGCTAAGTCGCTAAGTAAAATATCGTTTAGTATTAAGAGTACGTTTTAGGATTATCGTATCTGATAGTATAAAAGTGGTCAAAATACTTATCCGGTGTGTGTGTTATTTCTATAGAGAATTACTAGAAACACGGCAGCGCTTGGACTCGTTGGCTCACGACATGAAGCGCAAGGAACAACACATCAGGGACATGCAGGCGAAGCTCGACGCCCCTCTGCAGCCCGGCAACTCCTGTGAGTATATCTATTGTACACACACACACACATACACACCGACAAAAACCACTTGTATGTAGTTGTTCTAACAACTTGATTGATTTCATTTTGATGTAAAGTTGTAAACTATAACTCTTAATTCCTTTTTGTTTGAAAAACAAAAGACAACTTTTGGAGAAATAAAATGTATATTTTCGGTAGCTTAGCTTATACCTACTACTGCTTCGTAATTTCTCTGACCAGGCAAGAATGGCAAAAAAATTGCTAACAATATTGCCATACCTTTTATTGTAGGTCAACATGAACACATCCACTGAATCTAGGGATATTTTATATTTCATCAAATAGCTAAAAATCTATGAATAATTTTCTGATACAGTAATTAGAATGATAGGTTATTTAAAGGTGTTTATTAAAAAATAAAAACCATTACGTATTTTTTTGTTTTAAATAAATATGTAATTTTTTTAATCCCTGTAGAAAATTAGTATATTAAAAAAACATCATTTCTTCTTATATTAACTATTAATTTTAATAAAAATTTAAAAATCTTACAAAATCTAATTACTAATAATCAGTGTTGCCACCTCTTACATTAATTACACATCGACATCGATTGTTCATACTTAAAATTAAATTGTCAATGTCTTGCTGTGGTATTAGGTCCCATGTTCTTTGCAAGTGTTGGTAAAGTTGGTTCCGTCGTCAAATTTGGCGGGAAATCTTTCAAAGCTTTTCATTGTAACATGTCCCAGGCATGCTCGATAGGATTTAAGTCTGGCGACTGTGCAGGCCAATCCAAAACATGAATATCGTGGTCTCGGAGAGTGGCTAACATCAGCCGCGCCTTATGGGAAGGAGCATTATCGTGCATGAGTAGAAATTTCTGGCCCATTTGGATTCTGTGTGGGACAATAACAGACTCTACTACTTCCTCGTGGTATTTTTGTGCAGTTATGCTGCCTTGGGTCCAAACGAGCTGGGTATGTCCGCCAAGACGAATTCCTGTCCATAAAATCTTGGTTTGAGTGGACCTCCTGAGGGTGCCGTAGACGGCCAACTCTCATTGGAGTTCTCCAAACGCGTGTTCTTCGTGAATCCGGATGAAACCCAAATCGGGACTCATCGGTGAACAGCACCAAAGACGACTGTTCGTCACTCCATGGTAAATGCTCCCAAGTCCATATACAGCAGCCCATAAACAGCCAGAATACGTAGCGGTCTTCAAGCATGAAGACCAACTTCATGCAACCTCTTTCGCACGGTTTGGTCGCTTACCAGCCGTGGTCCTCTTGTAGCCTTTGTAGTAATTGCAATCGCTGTGATATTGGGTTGTCTTCTGGCGGTCATTTGAAAAAATTGATCCTCTGTGTAGTAACACGATATCTACCCGTGTGCCATTCAACCACATTCCCAGTACTGCGATAACATGACTACAACCTTGATATCACGTTTTGGCTTGTGTGTAATAGTACCATTTTCTAACATTCCATCTCGACTCAAATGAAGACGTGACATGACTCTTAAAGCTCACACGGCACGTTTAATAAAAAAAAAAACAACCTAATCCCTTTTCATTAATTAATATCAGTAGAACAATTTTAATTTTCCTTGACGTAGCAAATTACTAATAATTTTGCCACCGAATTTTGTTTTTCCTTTTGTTTTTTTTTTATTTACATTTTTAAATTTTGAAAATAGAATAAAATAGGTTTCAATCTGTATATAAACTTTTTATGGAAACTAAAAAGATTTTTAAATGTGAATTCGTAAATAATTTAGGATTAATGTACCCCTAGATTCTGTTTATGTGTTTAAATAAGGTGTTGCCATAATAAATATACCTTTCAATGCTAAGGTATTTTACATTTATGAAAATATGTCGTAAATGTGTCAATGTTTGGGAAAAATTTAATATACTCTAAAACGGTTAATAATTAATAAGTAGTTAGAAAAAATCAATTATATTAGTACAATATCCTTAAGTCGTTTTTATTCTTAAGTCGGTTATACCTTTAGAAAAATATGGCAGTCATAGAGGTATGTATTTGGGGTTGCTTCAGTTTCGGATATGAAATCAGTCGAGTTTAATTCGCATCGTAAATTTTGATTTGATACATAGATTTGATTTGGGATTCACGATTTCGCTTCTATATTTTATTAATTTATTTTAATAGTATATAAATATTTATATATTATAAGTATTATAAGCCATTTATTTTAGTACATTACACTGTACTGTATACAGAGGTAATATTATGTTTATTTAGTGCACCTTTTCTTTTTGTTTTCGTTACATGTTACCGCACAATCCCACCCAATACACAAACGTCAAATGTACGTATCTGTGACGTCACAAAAACGACGACATCCCGACGTCAAATGGAAATTTGGGCTCCCCGCACAAAGTCCAACGTCGACCGCGTCGAAAAAAACGGAAATAACTCTGGGGAACATTCTTATTTATCTATCGTTTGGTGGCATTATGGACTGTATGTGAAAATGATTTGTTATTGTATCTGTGAAAAATGCATTTGGAACTGTGATTTTGATACGTCCTGCCATTACATTAAAAATCCATTTGAAAAAATGGTAAACTTTGGGGCCATTACCTTTTTTGCGCTTATATTAAATTATTTTCAATTACGCCAACTGCATTTATGTGGACCGATTTGTATTGTTGTGGCATTTATTTTACATCGCGTGGATATATTTTGTATGTTTTATACCTGTTATTTTGTTTCGTGACTTCTACTTTTGTGCTTTTGTTTTTTTTTTTCTATGATAGTTCGGACATGGTTAAGGCCATATATACCCCTGTTTTTAGGTGTTACCTCTTGCATATGGGGTGTTGCTGTTCTGATATATCATCAAATGTATAGCTCCTGATTTTAAATGAATAATTTACTTAAATTTTATATGTTATATATTTTATTGCATAGGCGCATATCTTTTTAATGAAATTTGTAATATTTATGTTGGAGGTGTCAATGTCATTAAATGAACTTCATTCTAGTCTACAAATTGAAATCTAGTCTGTTACAATTCTTACCAAAGATTTTTTTTAACTTAATCGTCTTAACTTTTATTTATTTTATGCCTGGACCAGTCGAACTAGTCAAGTTTTATTTTTAATTTACAATTTTGTAAGGTGACTAATAATATGGGTAATTATTGACCATGTTAACAATATTTAAATAAAACATGAACGAATCATTAAAAATATTAGCACAATGGTGGAAGTTGTCATTTAGATCGGCTGTAGAATCTCAGTGCATTTTATTATTTCTGTGGTTATTTATTTTTAAGCTTATTTAAGCGCTACTTTTATATTACTACGATATTTCGACACTACAGCTTAAACACATAATTGGATATGTTACATAATATTTATTTACTTTGTAATGTTTATGTCTGGTTGGCATGTAAACAATATTTGACGTTTATTGTGCTGTCCTGCCAACACAGCTATGTTTATCAAAGAATCATGTCCAGTCTTGACCTGAAAATTTTCTAACTTGTCTAGTGATGTAAAATATCTTATAAAGTTGCATATTTTTTGCTTATTTCGTATCACATAATTAAATTTTCAAATAAAGCCAGGAAAAAAATAATGTTACTATTACCATTTTTGGAGACGGAACCTGTACTACAATGGCTCAAAGGCCGAGAAGCCATGCCAAAATATAATAAAAACGTGTTTTACATGTTCCATTTTCGACTACAAAAATTTGTTCATTCGTCATGTGGTTAATATTCAAAATAACTAAATGTTTTTTTATAACTTACAAATTTTTGATAAATACGATTTTTTAGGGTTTTGTACTATGATGTGGAAAGGAAAATAAGTGTACAGACCTTATCTGACAGCTGTTATAACCTCAAAAACTTATTTACTTTATAGCATTTTTCCCTGACCTCTGATCAGGGAAAAATGCTATTATTATGCTATATTATATTAATGCTATTATTATCAATGAAAAGATGATAAGTTTATTATGTTATTCTAAACAATAATTGTTTTTATTCAATAGTAGTTGTAGGTAGATGCGACCTGTTAAAAGAATCAAGTGACAGGTCATTCAATGTATGGAAAGTGAGCATGATTATTTACTAAGAAACAATTCGTTGTTGTTTTATATATTGGATAGTTGGACACTGCTATAAATATATTTAATTATAAATAACTATCATCACGTAAATAAAATGGGCTACAATTTTAACTTAATTTTACGAAATTGACTAGTTGATAACTTAGTTTTCAGTTAAAAAGGGTTAAAAAACCTTAATCATATACCATAAAGAAAATATAATTAGAAGATCTTGTCTGTGATTTACTGTCAACTTTTACCACACCATGTGCTGAAAAAATATTTTTGTGTTATTATTTGATGACGTATTAAAACTGGTAAAATCTCATTTAGATGTCTTGAAATCAAATTGGAAAACTCCAATAAATCACGAGTGTTTTTGATAAATTAGGATAAAATACATTTCCAAAAATTTTGAAAATTTTACACATTTTCTGCCTTAGGTAATCTGGATTCTACTAGGATATTCTTTTTTAATTAAGCTGTACTGTCGAAAAGTTATTATCTTTTTCTTTTTGTGTACCGTTTGCGTTTCTTTTAAGTTTACATTTACTCTGCATTTACTTTGTTATTTTTTTTAATAAACTTTTGTGAAATTATCCACGTGCACAGTATGTGTAAAGATTTTTTGTTTATGGGAACTTTGTTTATAGGTACATCGTTCTTGTATAAATATGATATTAAAGTTGTAACATCTTGTTAGTTATCTTTGTTTTATTCGTCCATAACAAAAAATATTCAGAATTTGCAAATTTGAATTCTAAGTGTACAATTAAAGTGTACAATTAAAGTATACAATTAAAGTATACAATTAAAGTATACAATTAAAGTCTACAATTAAAGTATACAATTAAAGTATACAATTAAAGCATACAATTAAAGTCGGAAGTTGTTGCAAGCAGCGAGGCAGGGATCCGCCAAATCATCGACATATTGGAGCGGTAAAGAAGAGAACGGTTCGTTGGTTTCATTAAGTTAAATATTAAACAGTTTGTCCATAATAATGTCTATTTAGAAGTAGATTATTGTTTGTGAATGTTTACCTGTATGTTCTATTACAGTGTCTGTTGTTATTGCTAAATGTAAGAATCGTCCATTTTTGTAACTACCTATTAGTGACCGCTATTTAGATAAAGCTTTCCATTCAATGTTTAATATCATTCACTTCATTCATTCACATTATTTTAATAGAAACCAATATTTACTAGTTTAGTTATGAATGAGTCTTTTGCAGTTCACACAAATAGAAGTTACTTATATCAACACAAAAAAATTAACAACAGATATTGTATTATTTTCAAGGTCTAATGGATTTCTTGCCTTTGTGCGGCGGTTCTATTTTAAAAATATTAATTTAGTCTATGAATCGTTCATTGTAAGTACGAGCAAGTGTCAAGAAAAAAATATTTTTGTTATTTTTTAATCAAATGCATTATCACTGTTTTGGTGTATCATCGAACGCTTTTTCAAATCAAGTTAGTAAGTTGAAGTCACAGTTTCTGAACACAAAGTATAGTTTATTTATTCTATATAGTGTACATACAACATTTTTTTTGTATATATTTTGTTAATTGTACTGTAAATTTACGTAATGAAAGTAAAGGGGATGCAAAAAAGAGATGAATCTTAAGTTGTTAACAGTTAAATGAGTAATTAAATATTTATAATACATATATGATTCCAAAACAGTGATAGCCACAGAAGATTTGCAATTACTCCATTTTTACCGAAATACTTCTTTCCATGTAAATCGCTTCGCTTCTGCTTGAGCTTCTTGCGGTGGCATGGATGTGACAAAGAAAACTCGTTTTTTTTGCCTAGGATTACTAATTAAGGTCTAAACGTCTAAGTACGGACCACACTTTTACCTATTTTTACCGCCTGTACTAAAACTACTGTATTCAGGTCAAAAATGGTAAACAGAGCCAGAATAATTACACGCTGTAAAGACTGCAGATGCGTTTTCACCTCTGAGGACTAAAATGGAATGCTTTAAGGCCGATTTACACTTCGACAAGTACAGTAGCGAGTTTACTTGCGAACCTGGCGAGTTAAATTTGAACCTCGTTTGAACAGCAATAAGCGAGTTAAGTAGCAAGTTAACGATTAAGTTGAACGGGATAGCCGGCCGAGCTATTTTTCGGCGAGTTAAGTGCAACACTTCGCACGCCCTCCCGCGCGTCTCCCGCCACCCGCAACTAAACTCGCCGTTCGTGTGATCGAGCGAGTTTAGTTCATTGCATAAGTTGACAGAACGCAACGTTTGCGCGCGAAAACGTACAATTGTACTTTTATAATTAAACTCGCCGCAAAGTTTGTACGACACTGTTTGTTGAATATTTATACGTTTTATATTGAGTTTTAATAATAAAATGGATGGAAGATATCACGTATAAATTCGTACAGGAGTATTTAGAACACGAATGTTTATATAATAGTAGAAGTTCAAATTGTAAAATTAAACCTGCCCGAGGTGCTGCACTCATGAAAATTCTTAAAAACTTCTTTAATAACAACCAGTAATATTTCTCTGGCTATATCATTTAACTCTTGACGTAATGCTAGATCCATCTTAAACGAAAACAGGAAAAATTCTGTAGTTTTAAAACGTCACACTGAAACTCTAGGAACTAACGTCCTTAACTAAACTCGCCACGAAGACATTGTTTGAATGCTACTGCCCACTTGACCATTTACTGTCAACTGTCCTGAAACTAAACTCGCTGCTGTACTTGTCGAAGTGTAAATCGGTCTTAAGGTGTTCCATTTTAGTCCTCAGAGGTGAAAACACACCTGCAGTCTTTTTTGTTTGAAGTTGGTTTCAGGTGCACTTATCATCAGGTTAACTGTCAGTTCGTTTGTCACTTAAATTTATTAAAAAAAAGTAACACATATACACTGAGTTGCCAGTAAAAATTGCAGTTAACGTATCATTCGATATACACACATAACGGGTATACCTATGATACTTACGTATGATACGTACGTATGATACGTTTAGAACTTAAATAAGATATAAAATACATCTTATCAAGATATTCCTGTTTTTGCCTAAACAACGCTTACATAGTTTTTGTCAAAGTATTTTTTTTTTTGATTTTATTACCCTAACAATGTTTTCAGCATAGACCAAAGAGCTTGAGACCATTTTTTGTTCCCTTTGATTTAATGTTTCATAACACTAAGTAACGCGCTGAGCGATTTGGTTTTTTTTCCTTAACACTTGTTTGTATACATATGTATATAGGGATTGACTAATCAATTTTATTGTATATTATACTCCTCTGTTTTGTAAACACCCTTAGAGAGTCGACAACCGTGTCAACATTCACACAGTTATATTGTTATTCGAAAGAAGTATGTTTTGTGTAAGCTAAGATACAAGCTTAGTAAAACATATTTTTGGTGTACCTTCTTGATAATCTTTATAATTAACACTGAATAAATAAATACTGGAGACAAGGCATTCAATCTTAGTCTTCAGAGGTGGCAGTGCATCTGCGTTTTTATTCTTATTCCACGATAGATATAGATGCATATAGGCCACAGCATCCACTTACAATCAGATGGACTGTGTGCTCGCGTGTCACCCATATTCTATAAAAAATATGAACACAAAGGCTCCATATCAAAGCGGGGGCACATTTCTGGGAAGAGAAACTTCTTTATGATTCTTGTATAAGGTTTATTGACTATGGGGAAAGTGTACGATAGACGTCGGTATAACCATGTCGTATAATATGCAAGATATATATAATAATAGTACGAGCTTGGGGATAGCTTAGAAGATGGCCCATTCCTGCCAAACATGGCATGATAATAGCAGATAATTGGAAAAAGACCATTTCTAACAGTGTCAAAGACTGTTATGATGACTATATTATAATGCAGTGTTTTTGATATTTTTAAAAATGATAATAATGTTCATCATTATTGTGTGAGCGTTGACGCGGGCGTCGTTGGGTTTAGTTTTGTATAGTGTCAATTGTAAGCGTCCAATGCATGTTGTAGTCCTTATTTTGTTCACTAAAATGTTTATGTACAGTCAAGTGCGAAAGTGCTTTTTAAAATAAAATATTTTTTTCAAACTAAATTCAGACGCATTGTGACATCGTCGTTAAACTATTATTATTATTAGTTTAGTATTCTATTTAAATAATTTTAGTATATTTTATTTAATATAACTTTTTTCTAATTATGTAAATCTAAATCTAAGATTCAATAAGCTTTTGCACTCGTCTTTACTATTATATTGCCACCATTATTTTAATAATTAATTTACTATGTTTTATACCATTACTATCTTATTTTGAACATGGTTTCGGTTGGGATTGGTTTAAGTGTTCCTTTTTTACCTTACTTATATATATTTTTTGTATTATCACTGAACTTTAACATAATGTATTTTAAATTATATTTTGAAAATGAACCATAGTTTTCACATTACAGTTTTGGATCGCCCGCCTTCACAAATGAGTTACTTGGACCAATTTCTCAAAGACGCCCCGACGGAAAGGCATTACGACAATGTCGTCTCCATGAACAACGAGCAAAAGGTTAGTTTTTATTTCACTTAACCATGTCATTAACAATTGTCAAGGATAACTAAATTAAAAATAGCTTTGGCATAAATTCTAAATTCATCATGCATATTGTGACTAATATTCTTAAAATATTTGTGGCCTTACAAGCGTTGATCACTTACTTAATTTGGGTACTAATCATATCTATACCTGTCTCTTTCTACTGTCATTTAGTGAAAAGAGCGAAAACAACTGAGTATTTCTTAAATTAGGTCGATGATTATGAGTATGGCTGTTAATGTTTTAATATCCTTTTTTGTCTATAAGACAAACCCTTTCTATTATGTATGTGATGTAAGAAAATATTTATATTTTATAGTAAAAAAAAATTGAAATGCACGAACATAATTCTGGATTGTACGAATAATAAATTTTCTTGGGATAAAAAAGAATTTATAGGTGTTATTTAACATTTTAATAAACTTTCTCTTTGTTAAAACCATAGAATACTATAATACACAATAGAATGGCTTTCAACCTTATTTTGTACGAGGGTCAGCGTCGCCGGAGGCACACATATAAGCAATTACGTCGTGTTATCACTACTACAAACCCGATTCGCTGTGTTGTCAGACTGAATAAATTTAAACATTTTAGACTTTTGATTAATGTTCAAGATCATCATTAAAAATCGTTTTAATACATATTTATATGTAAATAGTGTGCAATTTGGCATTTTCTAAATAATTTGCATACGAAATTTGGAAATGATTGTAACGTCAAAACACATCTCGTTTGACAGTTAGTTATACGTGTGAATTGACGTGTTAGTGACATATTAGTGGATACGCGGGCTACGCCTACTCGCCCGTTCTATTATGTATGCATTATAGTATTCTATGGTTAAAACTAACTGAATATTTAGTGTAAAGCTGATGAATAAATGGGGGAAAATCTTTGTCGGTCTCGTTTTTATGTGATATCTTTGTATTCATTTTAAATCACTCCTTTATTATTGTTTTTTTTTCTTCATATTTATAACATTTATTTTAATTTTTTTTTGGGGGGATAATTTGTTAATTTTTAAATGATATTAATATTTTATACTACACCAAATCTAAGAAATACCTTTTGACATTTCACATCTATCATTCCGCAATAAATTGGCACTCACACGATTTAATATAAGCATTTACGAAAATCCGAAGGATTGTGAAGTTATATATGCATTTCATTACAACATGCATAGTTGTGTGCCAATATATGCGAAATAATTATTTAGAGACATGAATGCAAAGAATAATATTTTTAGAAATTAAAAAAATATCAATTTTGACAACATTATATTCATATAATGATTTCTTAAATTTAAGTAATTTATATATTTATATAAATTAAAGTGATTAAACGCGATAAAATCCGTAAATAATAGTTTTATTCAATAACATTATATTCATTTATGAAACATAGCTAAACGCTAACTACACTGTGCAACAAACATGCACAGATGGCTCGTGACCGTGGTAAAAGGCGGGCGTCTCATAAATTGCTAAGTGCGCCGGAGAAGGAGAATTTGTAGAAAATACAACAACTACACAAGTGATGATAGGCCCTAAGTGATTGAGAAAACAAAGAAAATTGTTATGGACGACTTGGAAAGAGACATTCATTTTGAATGCATTAAAGAAACTCAAGTAATAATTAATGTAAACAACGACGATAACAGCGACAGTTTCTCTACACTCACCATACAATACACAGCAGCATTAAGTCACAGCTGTCAAAAGGTATTTCTTAGATTTTGTGGAGTATAACTTACGAAGCAACCTGTCAATTTCTTGCTAATACTTTTTGTTATAATTTTTTATGTTTTTCATTTTATTTATGTCGCTTACCCCCGCACAGATGTCGCTGCAATACCGTTACAGAAATGCTCAGCATTGTTGCAATGCAAAGGTATTTTTTTTGTTTTATCTTTTGGATAACCCAAAGCTTTTTTCATTTATAATTTTTCCGCTGGTGTTGGTTGTTTATTTAAATTTTATTTTTTTGGAGTGATTAATATTAGAGTTACGTCGTAATTCTCATCTTCCCCTTAAATATTTTTAAGTTTATGAAAAAGATTTATTATATCTTTAGTTTATATATTCGTTATTTCTTTTTTTAAATTTATTACAGCCTATCAAAAACCCACTGCTAAATACAGAGCCTCTCTTATAAATTGTCCCGTAGGGATATAAGAGGTAAAGAATTCTTTTTCGCCGTAGCTCCGTAAAAGAAGTACATAATTTAAATTTTGAGAATATACCTTTCACTTTTTAATTTTTAGTAATACATACTGTATACGAAACAGTAGTTAAAAAAAAAAACTTACTTTTCCAGTTACTGTATGGATCACAGCAATCGACAGCATTGAGTGGATCCGCAGAGTCGCCCGATGAAATGGAACAGAGGGCTGCTTCGCCCGCCTCAAGCAAGAGTTCCCCCAGTGAAATGTCCACGGTGAATAGTCTACTATAGTTTTTAGATTTGCGAGCAATCTGAGTTCATTCCATGCGTGCATCAGTGTAATTCTGAAACGCAATTTTAAGTGTTAACACATGCTCTATTATGAAGGAAAAGTCTCGAGGAACCTGCATTTTTGAGAAATTAACACTTGCCTTGGACATTTGAATAAGTAAAGGCCAATTCGAACTAGGGCAGGCCGTTTCACGACGAGGCTCGTGCCCAGCTGATAGCTTTAACGGCTTTATATCGGCCTTTTCCACCGAAACATCTAGTGTTCCAGCAAAAACCGGTCCCGACCGACTAGATGTAGAAAAATTTAGAGTGTGGACTTTTCTAGAAAGCTTAATTCTTCTATTTGATACTAGATGGCGCTGTTGGTGGGACATTCAGGCATGGCATTTTCTAGAAAGCTCTCCTCGCTCTGCTTCCCGACACTAGATGGCGGTAGGGGCATCAATTATGGCTTGCAACAATATATATTGGCCATTTCTTATTTACTGTGTTATTTATTGTATTATCTACTCTGTCGAAAACGAGTACAGCAATTAGAAAGTGCCTTCGCCTATAACAGTTGTAGCGCCATATAATTTAAATCTTTGTTTACTTTCATATATTATTTTTGAGACTAAAACATCCATGAATTACACTAATTTAAGGCTGAATTCAGGAATTCTTGCATACTGCTGCTTTGTGGGTAAAGAACTGGTAACTTTTTCACAGGATCCCTCGATAGGACCAGGAGGCAAACAAAAGGTTCACCAGTTCCTAGTCCGTACATTCAGCAGTCCCACCAAGTGTAATCACTGCACTTCACTTATGGTAAGTGTGACGTGGCAGGGCGTGGTTTGCGAGACGTGCGGGCTGGACGTGCACACATAGAGACAGTAAACACACACACACACATGTACATACATAGGTAGATAGATTACAGAGCGTGCGTGCATGCGCAGATCGGGCTGACGCGACAGGGCGTATGTGCAACACACACCACAGACGCCACTGCGAGACGTGCGGGCTGGCCGTGCACACATAGAGACAGTAAACACACACACACACACACACACACATGTACATACTTAGGCTGAGATCTATAAACCGTACTTTGACTTTGCTCAGACTCTACTTTCGAGCTAAGACAATGTCGGTATTTATAGAACTAACTTCGAAGTCGTGCTGAGTGCGCGCTAAGCAAAGCCTGAGTCAACCAAATTGACGACTTAAGAAAAACTCAGGATATTACCCTAACAAAAGTAATGGTCCAAAATTATTTTACATTACGTACAACTGATAACTCTTTAACTTTGTCGTATTCTCTCAACTGCAATGATGCCAGGTTGGAGAGAACTTCATGCAATTAAGGAAATCGTAAAACTTTCACGTAAAAATTTAACATTAATGCTGTTATCATTTCTGTAAAAACCAAAAAAATTGATGACATATTTTTTATATATATATATATTAAAATTATTTTGAAGGTTATGTGCTTTTTTACTTCGATAAAAATGTATTTTAAAAATGAATCCAAAGGAAAAATTAGAATTGTCTATGGTAACACTAAAGTCATTCACGCACCAATCACCAATCACCTAAAAACTTTGGTTTATTCTATTCTACGCCAGTTGCTGTTTCGAATTAAATTACCTTTTTAAAAAATAGAACGATACTTCCCTATCCCTATTTTCAACCCGGCTTGTTTAACTGACTCTGTACCTTCTTTTACGACTGACCACGGCTACCTGTTTAACGGATTTTGTACCTGCTACACGACTGACTCACGGCTAATCTTTTACGGACTCCCAAGCACTAAACTATTAAAATGGAAAGCGCAAAAAGGAAACAAAAGCCTTACTCGGAGTACGACAAACAATTGCTGATACAACTGGTTCAAGCCCAAATCAATGTTATAGAGAACAGAAAGACGGACGGTATTTCTCTTAGAAAAAAAAGTGAAGCTTGGGAGGAAATTACTTCGCAGTTCAACAATTCAAACGTCACACAAATTGTAAGTAAAAGTACCTAAATAATTTAATTTTTGAAATGTTTTTAGTTTTTTTCATACAAGTAGTTTTAATTATTTGGCGTAATTTTCGTGTTAGTCCGAGTCTCATATTGATACTATACGAACGTACAGAGGCACACAAATAAGTTTAATTATAAATTCTTCCTACAGATACATTAAATACTTACCTATAATAGTTTAGAGTTGTGCCACATGTAATATTGACATTTTACTCCATTTATAATACTTGTCTACTATTCATTTTCAGGCTGATACTAAACAAATAAAAAAGATGTGGCAAAATTTAAAAACCAAAGCCAGGGATGCCAAGACTCTGGAGGCCCAAAGGAAGAGAACAGGCGGAGGACCAACTCCACCAGATATGGGACCTTTGGAGTCTCAAGTTATAGCTGTCATGCCAAATGTTTTGCCATCCATCAGTGTAGAAATTGACAGTGACACATTAGCTATTGGTAAGTTAATCATGATAAAAATGTGTTATCATATTATATCATATAATTTTAAATTACTATAAATTTAATTAGCTTTTGCCTGTGACATTAGTGCCAATTTGGGTTTATTAGAAATCTTGTAGGTACACTGTTCAACTTGAATTAACTGCCATTATTAACACTGTTTAAATTAAAATAATAAAAAAAAAATAACCAAGATCACTCCTTGCAAAATTCTCTACGGCCAAAATTGGTTCAGGCATTTTGAAGATATTCCATGAAGACTAGTAGATCACTTTTAACTTTTAAAAGAATATGCCTATTGCTTTATCTGCCACACATACCTACTGTATAGTTTTCCCAGTTTTTGTAAATAAAACTAACAAATGGATAGGATTTTATAATACATAATTGCATCAAATATGTATTTCTATTAAATAATTAACTCATAAGTCATATAAATAATTTTTATTTACCATTTAGCACTATTAATTTGAATGATTTAACATCTTAAATATAATTATAGTACATGGTGACTTAAAACCACATTAAGTCATACTCATGCAGGACTTAACTAGCCGATTATTGTATTTATGTTTAACTTAAGTCACACATAAAATTAATATTATTTTACAATAAAAAATATTTATTTTTATATATATATTTTTAACTTGAACTGTATTTTTAAAGTATAATTATTAAAAACACAATTACTATTACTACCATTTACTGTCACATTACAATTGCTAAAGAATATAGCAGCATATAAGCCAACATCTACATCATACAAAACTTCTGTAATTCAAGTCTTGTTGCACTTTTGGCCCTGTTAAATTAAATCTTTAGATTGATGTTGTAATTCTTATATTGAAAGTTTTATTTACTATCAAATCTTCATTCCGACATGATGTTGATATTTTAGATTTAAAATTTTTGTTTGTTGATTGTTGAACATTTTTGATTGATTTCAAATGTTTTTATTGAATTTGAGCAAATGAACATTGATTGGTAGATGATATAGATGGAGTTAGAATGGATGCTACTATATATTCTTGATTAGTTTTTACATTTAGAGAAAGAATAAGAAAGAGACATCACTACTGCTTTGCTTGTTCTAACAAGCTTTTTTGTCTGTATAATCATTTAGTATTCTATAATTTTACAACTAAAATAGTGGATTTAACTCACATGTAATATAGGTAAAATAATTTATGATACATGGAGCTTAAATAACTGATTATAAATGTACAATTGAGAGCTCAATAATGAATAGTATTTATTTAATCAGTAAGATGACATAATTTGTACTTGTAATTTCACTTATTAGATTGTATTTCTATTTCTAGATAATACTCTTGGATTAGATAACGACGAGCAAATGTGGCTCCCAAAGAGAGCTCGTGTGTCTGATGTGGAGCATAATAATAATATAGAGATTGAAGTAATAGAAGACATACAAAAAGAAAACCCTATGCCAATTACCATTGGTGAGCCCAGCACCATCCGGTCAGCTCAGTACAGTGACCCAAAAAAACAAGCAAAACAGAAGAAAACTTTTGATGAACTAAAACAGGAACTAATACTACAAGAATTAAAATATAATAAGGAGAGATATGAGGATGAAAGGAGACGGAATGAAGAAAAATATTTAAAGGAAACTGAATTTTTAGAAAAAAAAATGTGCTTTAGAATTAGAAATTTTAGAAATAAAGAAAGAAAAAGAAAACATTTTAAAAAATAAAGCGATAAATGAATAAAATATGTTTTGTTTTACTTAAGTTTATTTCCTAATTATTTAGTTAAATTGTACTATTATAGACTGCCGAAATGCTAGACCTGCAGTGGATGATGTTTCATTGTTTGGTCTTTCTGCAACTTCTGGTGTATGATCATTGTTACCATCATCATAAGCATCCCCACACTGTATGCCTATGTTGTGCAATACTGCACAAGCTACAATTATGTTGCTCGTATTAGTGAGCTTAGAGCGTAGGCCCAACTGTAAGCAGGGAAATTTCTTTTTCCATACTCCAAAAAACCTCTCAACTATATTACGGGTTCTTATTTGAACATAATTGTATTGGTTTTCTGCTCTTATTACTGGAGTTATAAGAGGTGTTAAAAGGAAAGGAAGAGATGGATAACCACTGTCGCCTACTAAAACTCCTTGCAAATTCCCCCCTTAAGAATCTAGCATAAGCTTGAGAGTTTCTAAATATTCTACTATCATGTGAACTGCCAGGCCAGCGGGTTACTATATCAAAAATTTCCATATTTGGACCTATAATAGCTTGTACATTAATAGAGAAATATCCTTTGCGGTTTCGGTATATTTCAGAATGGGAGATACATCTGGGTCTATTTATTTTAATATGTGTGCAGTCAATAGCACCAATAATGTTGTTGAATCCGCGCTGAGTATTGGATCTTCCGAGTTCTTCGAATTTTCTTTTTACCACACTCATATTGGTGGGAAAATGTATATATCTTGGTAATAAACGGCTCAATTGTCTTGATACCTTATTTATTATAAGACATACTGTGGATTGGCTTATGCCGTTCAAATCACCACACACCATCTGAAATATCAAAGAATATATGTATTACTTATTGTGTATAAAATATATTTTCTATGTATATAACCAGTAGTAGATTCTGACTAATAAAAGCCTATTTGAATAAAAAATTCATTCTACTCTATGAAACAATAATTACCTGGAAACATCCTGTAGCATAAAACCTTAATGCAATAAGTAATTGCAGTTTTGGAGAAATCGGCAAGCCTCTATTGTCCAAATGCTCCAAATTGGCAATTATTAAAGGTAATATTACATTTAAAACAGTGTTTTTATTGAATCGGTATCTTCTTCTAAATTCATTTTCGTCATACAAATCAAATGGGTTTTGGTTATATGCATTTCGAACATAGTATTTAGGCATGCGCCGAAAATTGATATCTGCTGAAGTTCCCAATCTATCTATATTTCCTAAAGTAGATAGAATTCTCTCAATATTGTCCATTATAATTACAAGCTTGGTTTAAAGAAAATCGAAAAGATTCTCGATTCGAATGTCGAGTCCAAATTACTGAAGCGTAGGTCGAATAGGTAGGTAGGATCGGGAGTCCAAGTTTAAAAGCCAGTCGTAACAAAAAGATCAGGAATTTCAAATATATATAAAACCTAAAATGCACAAAATATAATCAATATCAATATAAACCAAAAGCTTCTCAGTTGTAACTGTGATTTGACAGCGCGTGTGACAGCAAATCAAACGTTCCGCTTCCTTCTCATATTTTCAAACTAAAATTAATTAAATGTACTTGTATCTCTCTTTAAACACGCTCTTTTTCAATTTCATGTATTAGTAACATATTTATGAAGTGCAATTTGGACTGTTTTTGACCTTTAAATATATATTTTATTTTACTTTGTACAGTAAAATCAATAACATAATGCGTGGAATGAAGCATGCGTAAACTTCTTGACAGTCTGAACCTTAGCATATGCTTAGCTTAATCTCAGCCCGATACAACTATAAATTCGGAATCAAAGATTATGCTAAGCATATACTCGGCTAAGATTTTCCTAAGCCAAGTCTGAGCAAAGTCAAAGTACGGTTTATAGATCTCAGCATTAGAGTAACAATACCTAGTATAGAGCGCGCATATTGCACAAATTGATTAGAACACGTCATAGGCAGTTGAGCTATAGGTACTTATATTGATGAGTGTATGACAGATAGGGATGTAACAGTTACGTGCCGATCGTCAACGAGATATCGATAAGTGATATAAATAAATATCTTTCTTAGCCTGTAATTTTTATGTTTAATATGTTATTTCCTATTTCTATTATACGAATAATGTTTGTGTATGTATTTATATATTAGTTTGTAATTATGAATCAATTGTGTAATTGAAATGTCAGAAAGTCATGTGGACTTGTTATAAAGGTTCAAAAAATAAAAGATCGGGTTTAGTGTTTATTTTTTATTAGTAAATCAAGTACCTATGATATGTCATTTACGTGAACTTCATAGAATTTTTGTTGATTAGTTATAGTTCTTTTTACTGACCATTAAAAAGCGTAAGCTTGTTATAAAGCTGTCTTTTAGTCTTTTGACATTTGATTTTCGTATCAAATATTTGACGCGTATATCAATATATTTTTGAATTACAGCTGTAAGCAAATGCAGTAAATGGTTGCTACAAGGTTCTTGTTCAAATAAATGAGCATGAAGAACATTAAATATATGTGTTCCAATGAACAACTTCAGCGTTTTAGTAACCATGCTTCGAGGATCACGATCAGGTCCGTTTTTCGATTCTATATTACTTTTTACAATTTTTTCAGCGGCATTACATAAATGAATCACGTCCTCAGACGGATATATAAGACCTCCCCTATCTTTAAATAATATGAAAGATTTATAATGAGAAGGTGTCTTTGCTACTAAAGCCGATAAACAGTCAGTGCACTCTATTTTAGATAGTAAATACCTTGTTACATATCCAGCAATATAGTAGATGACGTGCTGTAAAACAAAAGAATGTTCAAGCGCAGGTAAATTCAAATCATCATCCACAAAATTACTCATAAATTGTTCTTCAACCATAGCATCATCCTCTTGTGCAGCTGACCTGTGTCCTTTACTCGTTAGGTTGATGTGATCAACGGATGAAGAACAGGTTAGTAGAGTAATTTGTTCCAGGGACGCACAGTTTCCGGTAAAGTTTTCATTAAGCTCCATATACATCAAAAGCTTCTTGTAGATAGCTCTGAACTGAGAGGCCGACGGATTGTTATTGAAGCCACCGTGAGATCGTATCACTGAAAAAAGGATCTCCAGATGATCTTGGCTTATTTTGTACATTGCAATTGAATCCATTTCATTTTCTTGTTTGACCAGTCTGTAATACAATTCTTACATGCTCTCAATGCACACACAAAGTCCAAGAAATCCAATTTTGTTTCTTGAATGTACAATCTGTTGATTTTCATTTGGAAATGCTAATGTTTTTAAGTAGGTTTTGGCATTTTCCAGAAACTTTATATATTTAGCCTCATTTTTTTTATAATGGGAGTTTTGAAGTCAATTCCGAGAAACTTCAGTGAATTTAGAATATCGAACAGATTATTTACCATATAAGTAAAATTTACTGTTACGGCGGAGTTGGCAAAATTTAACAAATGCAGCTTTTGATCACAAAATTGTATAGCTTTTGCCACACTAGCGCTTAATAATTGCACTGCTAGTTTTACCTTCATGACTTGATTTTTAAAATCAATATGTCTTATTGTTAATTTTAATTTTAGCGAGGTGACATTTTTCATTTTGCTGCAAGGTGTTAAGCTCAACAAAATATTGCCATTTAATAAGGCCTCCATTGTTATCTTGAAAAACCTTTTTACTTTCTAATGTATTTCTGATAAGTTTGATCATGTGGCATGGATCAAGAAATACATAGATAGGCTGTTCCGTCTCAGGGTGCGGAAAATGGGTTTTCAACTGTCCTAGATCGAATGAACAGCCGAGTTCGCGAGCCATAGCAATGTTTGCCGGACAACCGTCGAATGTCATCGATACAACTTCTATGCCAACCTCGTGGCAATTCGAAAGGCACATTCGTACTAAATTTGCCCTTTGCTCTCCTGTAACGCCATTCACCAAAAAATATCCCACGGGCATTTTCCATTGTCCGTTCACCGCAACTAAAAGAAATCCAGGGCTTGTGTACACAATACGGCTGTATCTCCGGGCACGTCGATTCCTGCTCCAAAGTTCACATAACCTTGCACTTTGTTGCCATCAAACTCTTTGAGTTTACGTATGGACATTTCATCAGTAACTAAGTTACATAAAATTTTATTTTCGGTCGCCTTTACCTTTTCGCGAAGAGCATTGAATGCTTCGGCAGTGAAACCTGCACTCGCATCGAGGCATTGGTACCATTTTCGAATTGTACTCGGATGTGGCAGACATGTGTTAAATGTACTCCTTATGTAAGAGTAGGCCTTCGAAGAATAAAAGTGGAGTGTTAGCGCAAATGTGCGGAGCTCTGGTGAATATTTCTTGCCTTCACCCCCGTGATGCATGATTTGTTTTCATAAAAATAAGTATAAAAATTGACTTACCGATGAAATGTGATGAGATTTCAGTTTCGTGTGTTTCCTAGTATCGTTGTTGCACGATCGAACTGCACATTTCACCATTTTGATTCGCAAATTTTAAAAAAATCTGGAGAAACGCACACTGCTAGCACTCAACCACGACTACAAGCGCTCGCGGCGGGAACGTCGTGTTGTTCTCACCCGTGCCTACTGTTCCCACTTCGTTGCGCGCACTCTATACTACTGTTACTCTAAATGTACATACATAGGTAGATAGATGACGAGCGTGCTTGCGTGCGCAGATCGGGCTGACGCGGCAGGGCGTGGTGTGCGAGACGTGCGGGCTGGCCGTGCACACATAGAGACAGTAAACACACACACACACACACATGTACATACATAGGTAGATAGATGAAAGAGCGTGCGTGCATGCGCAGATCGGGCTGACGCGGCAGGGCGTGGTGTGCGAGGCGTGCGGGCTGGCCGTGCACACATAGAGACAGTAAACACACACACAACCCACACTCACACATGTACATACATAGGTAGATAGATGACAGAGCGTGCGTGCATGCGCAGATCGGGCTGACGCGGCAGGGCGTGGTGTGCGAGACGTGCGGGCTGGCCGTGCACACATAGAGACAGTAAACACACACACACACACACACACATGTACATACATAGGTAGATAGATGACAGAGCGTGCGTGCATGCGCAGATCGGGCTGACGCGGCAGGGCGTGGTGGGCGAGACGTGCGGGCTGGCCGTGCACACATAGAGACAGCAAAAAACACACACACACACACACACACACACACACATGTACGTACATAGGTAGATAGATGACAGAGCGTGCTTGCGTGCGCAGATCGGGCTGACGCGGCAGGGCGTGGTGTGCGAGACGTGCGGGCTGGCCGTGCACACATAGAGACAGTAGACGACACACACACACACATGTACATACATAGGTAGATAGATGACAGAGCGTGCGTGTGCGTGCGCAGATCGGGCTGACGCGGCAGGGTGTGGTGTGCGAGACGTGCGGGCTGGCCGTGCACACATAGACAGTAGTCAAACACACATGTACCTACATAGGTAGATAGTGACAGAGCATGCGCGCGTGCGCAGATCGGGCTGACGCGGCAGGGCGTGGTGTGCGAGACGTGCGGGCTGGCCGTGCACACGTAGAGGCAGTAGACACACACACACACACACACATGTACCTACATAGGAAGATAGTGACAGAGCATGCGTGCGTGCGCAGATCGGGCTGACGCGGCAGAGCGTGGTGTACGAGACGTGCGGGCTGGCCGTGCACACGTAGAGGCAGTAGACACACACACACACACACACACACACACACACACACACACACACACACACACCATGTTCCTACATAGGAAGATAGTGACAGAGCATGCGTGCGTGCGCAGATCGGGCTGACGTGGCAGGGCGTTGTGTGCGAGACGTGCGGGCTGGCTGTGCACACGTAGAGGCAGTAGATACACACACACACACACACACACACACACACACATGTACCTACATAGGAAGATAGTGACAGAGCATGAGTGCGTGCGCAGATCGGGCTGACGTGGCAGGGCGTGGTGTGCGAGACGTGCGGGCTGGCCGTGCACACGTAGAGGCAGTAGATACACACACACACACACACATGTACTTACATAGGTACATAGTGACAGAGCATGCGTGCGTGCGCAGATCGGACTGACGCGGCAGGGTGTGGTGTGCGAGACGTGCGGGCTGGCCGTGCACACGTAGAAGCAGTAGACACACACACACACACACACACACACACACACACACACACACACACACACATGTACCTACATAGGAAGATAGTGACAGAGCATGCGTGCGTGCGCAGATCGGGCTGACGCGGCAGGGTGTGGTGTGCGAGACGTGCGGGCTGGCCGTGCACACGTAGAGGCAGTAAACACACACACACACACACACACACACACACACACACACACACACACACACATGTACCTACATAGGAAGATAGTGACAGAGCATGCGTACGTGCGCAGATCGGGCTGACGCGGCAGGGTGTGGTGTGCGAGACGTGCGGGCTGGCCGTGCACACGCGGTGCTGCTCACGCGTGGCGCCGCGCTGCCCGTTACCGCCGGAGCGCTGCCGCCGCCCGCTTGGCATCGACCCGGCGCGCGGGCAGGGCACCGCCTACGAGGGCTATGTCAAGGTGCGCCTCACAAACTCCCCACCTCAAACTGCGTCGTTCCGCCTTCACCCGTCTCCATCCGCATCCATCCGGTTTGAAGGACCAATTTATCTTCACGCCAAAATAGAGTATAGAAATTACCTTTACTTTGTCTTTAAATCAATGCATGTAATGTTTTCAGTTTGGACATTTCAGTTCGAAGGACCAACTTACTGTGTAATAATAATATAATATTATAATAATAATCAGTGTTCAAACAATGTGTTATTTTGATTAAAACTACTTTTACGGATTTTATCGCATTTAATTTTAATTGGTTTTTAATTCCCGACGTTTCGGGTGCTTTCCAGCACCCTTGGTCACGGGGGACTGAGGTGACTAACGTCCCGATGTCGGTGTTAACCCGGAGTACCTTCAGCTTTTTAATTATTGTTTATGGTCCGATCTATGCAGAATGAACTTACTCTGTCTTGAAGTCTTGCAGTGGTATGCTTGGGTTTAGTTTTAATTTTGTTAATTACGGGGTCCCAAGCAGGTGGTAGTACCCAGCCTCCTTCTCTATTGAAATTATGATGTTTTTTTAATTTCAATAGCCTCAGGTATCATCCTTGGTAGGAATCGATGTTCTTTCTAGAGGATTTGTGGTCTATCAAATCTGATGTAATGGTTGGGGCCGCCTAAGATATGATCACAAACTGCAGACTTCCCTACCAAGATAATCGATTCCTTAAATAGGTACCATAAATTGCTGCAAAGTAAAAGTAAAATTGAATAATAATTCAATGGAAGTCAGCAACATTGCTTTTATATCCAGTTATAAGATTTTTAAAAATGCATGGCATAAACTACTGCATAGTAAATTAAAATGCACGTAATCAACAGCAGATTCTAAATTATTTCAATCAATAATATTTTTAAAGAGTCACTTGCAATCAACTACCACGTCTGTAAGTAAGATTACTCCTTTTAATATCGAAATATATCTTTTATCAGGTTCCGAAACCAGGAGGCGTGAAGAAAGGTTGGATGCGACAGTTTGTGGTTGTTTGCGACTTTAAGCTATTTTTATACGACATTTCACAAGATCGGTAAGAAATTAAGACAATACACAAAAACTGAAGTTAAAATTATCTAACACATTACAGCTGACACTTTGTATATATTACTTCTGTTTAGGGTTTGATATATTAATCAAAAAGTATTTTTTATCGCATATAAAATGTTAAACCAATTTCTAGGAACGCTCTACCATCAGTATGTGTTAGTCAAGTATTGGACATGCGGGATCCAGAGTTCAGTGTGACCTCGGTTAAAGAGTCTGATGTAATACACGCCAGCAAGCGTGACATACCTTGTATATTTAGGGTGAGTGTATTTTTTATAACATTGGGTGCGCGAAAGTGACGAAAGGTATGGCGGGGCGAACAATCAACAGTGGACTGTATTAGCGTGGTTTAAAAAGAACCAAAACAAAATGACTGACGTGGCACGTGGCGGACTCTAAACGATATACTTGCTTACTTGCTTACTTATGAAATTTATTTTATGAGTTGTTGTGGAAATGAGCTGCTGCGGAAAAGGAACAACAAATAAAACGGCTCAAAATTAAGGACAGGCATTGACCTGGGGAACTGGCGAGCGGCCTCTTTCTACGGCCATGCGGGCACGATGATAATTGCGAACTATTGCGGATATTTGTATGATGTGCCAGTGGCGGCGCGCGTCTTCTTCTTATAGTTTCTACCGTCTCCCCTTTCACCTTAGCGAAGCGTGACTCTCATTGGAGGACCAAAGATGCATCCACCAGCATCTAGCTCCCCCCATTAGGCAGGCCCGTGCGGGGAAGGAACGGAAGAGAGGAATTATGTCAACTAACCCAACTAACGAAATACATAAATACATCAACGAATACGAAATGCAAGGGTGTGCGTTGGCGCAACCAAACATTTTATCATTATGTTTAAAATATTATTTAAAAAAAAATGGATGAAAAACTGTAAAAATCAGCTTCTAGGTTATTAAGTTTTCTCGTATATGCTATATCGCTTGTCAAGTGTGGCTAATTCTTTCAAATTATGAATAACAATTTTACAGACTTACAGGTTAATGACAAAAGGATCGTTAAAACAGTTCACTTTTTTTCTATGGGATTAATAATTTTCATAATCAAAATCAGGCTCGAAGGACCATTGTCCCTTTAAAAATTTTCTGTCTTTGTAGTTTCTCTTCACACCACATTTAAATTAATTTAAGCGGCATAATCGAAAAAAATTAAATTTTACAGATATCAACGTCACAATTAGAAGGCGGTAAACGATACCATACCCTAATGCTAGCAGAGTCTGAATCCGAGAAAACAAAGTGGGTAGTGGCGCTCAGCGAACTCCATAGGATATTGAAGAGAAACAACTTACCTGACAAATGTGTAAGTATTTAAATTTCTATCTTCCTAATACAATGAAAACGAAATGCATTTAATCAATACTTTCTAATACACCTAATATTTTACCTTTTAACATGAAGCGCACTTGATGAACATAGAGCGTTAGAAATTAAGTTTTTCTGTATTTGCTATATAGTTAACAGATATCTAAAAACAGCTAAATTAGTATACTTTGCGTATTTTCGTAGTGTTTTTTCGAAACCATATTTACAAAAGCAATAAATGAGAGATGTAAAGAGATTTGAAAAAGCAAAAAACACCAATAAATATTATTAAATAACTGAAATATTTCGGAATTGAGTGAGTGAATTTTGAGAATCATAGAAAATCATGCTTCGAATGACGAACTTCAACTTGGGGTAAAACAATTGACACGCGATTTCCCGCCAGAATATATTTTAATCTTCTTTTTTCTTGTATAATGAGTCGTTCGCATTAATATTTCGCATGCTTTGAGATTTAATACACAAAATCGCATCAATTACGTATCAAAACTCACTTCCAACCATTATTCAAACTATAAAATAGGAGCATCAATCCACCAGCGGTGAAGTTACGGCCAAAACTCCTTTAATCAATTTATGAGCTTTTTCATGTTTTTAAAAATACAGGTTGTCCGGTAATTAATGGATAACCCTGCATGTACTAGTGGCACATCGGCCACTCATAAAAAAACATTTATCTGCAGAATTCTTTTAAAACGTCTAGTCACAAGGGCAGTCGTTACTTGAATAACTGAAGGTCTGAAGATGTGACGAACCCGCTCTTCTTGAGTACTGATCCTCATTAGTGTGGAAAAATAACGACTATGTGATTTACTAACTATAATTTTTCCAGGCTACTGCAGAGATATATATATCTTTTTTCTCAGTGGCCTAGGTGTCCCACACTAGTACCCGCGGAGTTATCCATTACTTACCACCTGTATAACATTCTAAATTCAAACATTTATGAGCGGTCAGGAGCGTAGAACTTTGAGTTTTGCGTGTGTGTAGGTGTATTCGGCGTGCGTGATCGCGGACGCGAGTGCGGCGCTGATTCGTGGCGCGACGTGCGCGTGCGTCCTGGAGCGGTCACGGCTGTGCGTGGGCGGCGAGCTGGGCCTCGCGCTGCTGGACCTGGAGCGTGCCGAGCTGGTGCCGCGCCGCGCGCACGCGCCCGTAGCACGCATTCGCTACGTGCCGCACGAGCAGCTACTGGGTGAGTGTGAGTGTGCACATGCAGCGAGCTAGGCCTCGTGCTACTGGACCTGGAGCGTGCCGAGCTGTGGTGCCACGCCGCGCGCACGCGCCCGTAGCACGCATGCGCTGCGTGCCGCACAAGCAGCTGCTGGGTGAGTGTGAGTGTGGGTGTGCACCTGCAGTGAGCTGAGCCTCCCGCTGCTGGACCTGGAACGTGCCGAGTTTATAATTTAACAAAAAAAAATTGTCTAAAAATTCCGATCACAGTGTAATAAAATTTCGATCCCCACTAACACTAAAATAACTGCCTGTGCCGAAACGTATATTTGATTGACTATATTAGCTGGCAATATCCTTCCCTCTTACTTCCGATACCGTCCTGCACGGGCACGGCCAATGAGGGGCTAGATTGGTGGCGTCATTTTTTTTGGTCCAGTGGGACACGCGCTGGTAAAAGTGAAAAGCCGGTACCGCGCCGCCGGCGGTCCAGAGTCATCGACGTGCGCCGCCGCTGCTCTACCAGTCGGATCGCGATCCTTGGCTGTGACAGCACTCTGTGGCTGTCGAGCCACAGAACAGTACAAACTTTCGTAGTGACCCCTAGCACAAGTACATTTATCGTCGTGCACTAGTGCAAACAATTTGTCGAAGGTGTTCAATAATTAACACCCAGTACAATTTGGTCCTGTTCGCTAGCCGGGAGCCGGGACGGGTCGCAGTCATTATCGTGTCCGCATGAGCGCCAGAGAGGCCGTTTGCAGACACCCCAGGTAAGCCCGTTCCTATCTTGAGCTGTTTTAATTTGTTGTTCCTTTTTTCCACAGCAGCCCATGTTCCTGCCGTACCGGCTAATATAGAAAATTAAGTTATAGCAAGTACATTGTCCAAAACCCGCCATGTCCACCATTTTGTTTGGGTTATGACGAACCACGCTAAATACATTCCAATTTAGTCATTCTCGCGCACAAAAATTTCGGGATCATTATTCTTGGAATTAGACCTGGGACCCTGTGGCTCCACTATTTTGTGGTCATTCGGTCCGGATTCGAACCCAGGAACCTATAGCTCCACCAATAAATGTTTGGAAAAATGTCGATGGAATATTGTGATGTCTGTGAATCGAAATGAAGAAATGAGATGTGTGTGCCTGCCGAGCCGTGAGTTGTATGCAGGCTGATACTGTTTCTACTTTCACGCTTATAATTTATTTTTGTTTATACAGACTGGTCCTTTTGTAGTTTTACTTTTATAATGTTTTGTTGCGTACGTGTGCGCAGTGGTGATCGCCGGGCGCGGGCGGCACGTGCGGCTGGTGCCGATCCGCGCGCTGGAGTGCGCCGAGGTGGAGAGCGTCAAGCTGTCTGAGGCCAAGGGCGCCGTGGACCTCGCCGTGGGCGAGCTGCACGCCTCGGCCTACGGGTTCGCCGTCGTTTGCAAACGACAGGTAGTTTTCAAATCATTTTTACTTACAAATTATTTAATCTTGTACCTGCTTTATGTCGAAAACCATAGTACATTGAAATTTGAACTAACTTTTTTTAGTATTATAAGAAAAGTCATTAAATAGCTGTTAAAAGGGCAACGGATTAGTAATTACCGGCACGTCTGGACCATCGTTCAGTTATATTATGAATAAAATTTTAAGTTAGTAAACTATACCCTAATAGTGTATTAGAGTGGTTTTCTTAAAATTTGTACATGGCTATTTTTCTATGTCCCATAACTTCAAATATATTTTATAAACGTTTTATGTGCTTTATAGTAATCTACTGATGTTTATTAGATTCGATGATTATTTTTTTGTAGGTTTTTAGCCTAGAAAGTTATTAAAAATAGGAAAATATTAAAATATACAGAATAGTTAAACGCAAGGTAGCAATTTTTTCCAACAAGAATGATTAATTAATCATTCTTGTTGGGAAAAGACCCAGTATGAATAAGAATCAATTATAAAAAAATATATTAAATATCGTAATAACTTAAATGTGCATAAAGTAACCTTGTACAGTAATGTTTGATAATTACAAAAAAAGCAAAATAAAATTTACATATTTAGTTAGTCTACTTACTCGAAGAATACAAATAATTTGACAATATAATAATACAGTTGTTTCCGATACGCGAGTGTAATCAACCAAGCCTTATGCTACGTCAAACAATAGATGTATCGACTCGACAAGATGCAAACTACGAACGGACATGCGTACATCTCGAAACTTGAGACGGTACTGAATTTTTTACTCGCATGTTCTCTGATAAAAAGCCGTATTACGGGAGGCTTACTGCTTCATACTAAAATGTGTGGGCAGCGGGGAACGAATTCTGCTATAAAATAAATGATTTTTCTTCTTAGATTATCGATTTTTTGGTTTGAATTAGTAAAAAAGTTAATGGTGAATATATTATTTATACTTTCTTTTAACGTTTTCACCAAATATATTTTCTAAAATAATAACGAAATGGCCTAGAAAATTGAAATAGAAAGGCTGTGTTAGATGTTTTTACCATATCTGACGAATTTTGCTCTCGAAAATCAAGATTTTTTTATAAGTATCGCGCGGTGTAAGTGAAGACTCATCTATAGGTCGTGCCAAATCGATTGAGAAAACCGGACGATGACCTCAGATATGAGCCGATTCAAAAGGCGTAACTTACAAAATCTCAATTTAGATGTGATAACAATATTTAAATATTGATATTACTCACACTTCTAGGTCAGCACATATGTTTTGTTTTTTTGTTTCTTAAATAATAATATTTACTTAATATATATTTTATATTTCAATTTATGGTAAGTAACGCAGCAATTCATTTAATAACAGTTTCATATTTAAAAAATATTTGAAGCAATATAATCACCATATTGAGCTTTTGCAAATTCAT
This sequence comes from Parnassius apollo, assembly GCA_907164705.1. Taxonomy (NCBI): domain Eukaryota; kingdom Metazoa; phylum Arthropoda; class Insecta; order Lepidoptera; family Papilionidae; genus Parnassius; species Parnassius apollo. The sequence continues at coordinate 890,220 of CAJQZP010000419.1, forward strand.
CCCTTTAAAATAAACAAACCGCGCGTTACGTCAGTTCGTTCTAAAAGAAACGTGACAATGGCAGCCAGAGATGCGTCACTTTTTTTGGGCCGGGCCGGAATAAAAATAAAGTTCTTATATAATATTAAAAATAAAGTTTTATCTTTTGAATAAGTACGTACTTATTCGGTGTCGTTATCACTCGAATCTTTATATGTGTTATAAATTAATGCTTTTTGTTGCTACATGAATAAATTACTTTATAACAATAGATGATTTTTCTTCTACAGCGATCTTTTACATTACTTTTTAATACATATAAAATGTGCCTATATATTAAATTGTAACCACTGGTTAAACGACCGAAAGGCCAATGTCCGTTTTCCTCAATCAATTTGGCACGAACTATATTAACTAATTGAGATTTTTTGTGGTGTTATTTAATGAAGTAAGTTCTTCAATATTTTTAAAATCGTAACTCCCTATTTGCGCGTTTCTTTTTTCTTATTCTTATAGGCCGATAAGTGGAAACGTTTTTTTGTCCCCTGATTTGAGTACTGGAATAACAATTGCTTTTTTTTAAACAATCTGGGAAAATGCCTTCAGAGGGGCGTATTCGGGAAATATGGATTAATGGTGGTACTAGAATTTGTCTAATTTTTTTAAATATACTAATGGATATGCGGTTCCAAAAAACTGCGCTTGTTTCTTTCAGTTCCATCATAATCTTTTCAACCTCAGTAGCGTCTGTATCTGATAGTGTGAACAAGCTTAATTGGCAGTTTCTTTGAGTTGAGAAAGTGGCCCTGTGTTCATTCATGATTATTGTTAGAATTGTTTATCTGCTCAGCAAGATTTTTACCAACGTTCACAAAGTAATTATTTGCTGTATTGCTGATATAAGCGGCGAGGAAATATTTTGTAATCTAATGAAGATTCATGCTGTTTGGATATAAATGCAATATATTTCACATGCCTCCATATATTTTTACTAACTCATAGGGGGGAGTTTTTAAGTTATTATATTTTATAATTTATAATATAATAAATAAGTTATAATATTTTAAGTTATAATATATATGTTTGGCAGGTGGGTTTTGGCAACCGCAATCATTTTATAACTTTGTTATTGTGGTCCTTGGGGAGGCTTATGTTTGTACTTGTGTCGGTGTACTTTTTATATTAGAGTCCACTGCTGAACATAGGCTTTTTTCATAGACTGGTCTGGGGGGGGGGGGTTTTTAAAGACCCTACTGTCTAATCTTCAGTTTTGTTTCTCTCTGTTGACGTATGCGATACCCAGGGGCAATGATAAGGGGTAGTGAATGTTCTTACATTGACATTACGTGGAAAACTTGAGAAGGGCTGTAATGATGGTAGTTATATTTGGTATATGCATTAGGATCGTGGCAATAGTGCACAGTGTGTGACGTGCGGTCGGTGCGTTACGTAACGTACGTGGTGCGGTTACTGTGCAGAGCACGTGGGTGGTGTACGTGTACGAGATCACGCGCACGGCGGCGCGGCGCTGCCGCGTGGCCGAGCTGCGCGCGCCGGGCGCCGTGCTCAGCGTGCAGCTGTCCCGCTCGCGCCTGCTGCTCGGCTACCGCGGCGGCTTCGCGGCGCACGCGCTGCCCGAGCCACGCCGCGCGGGCCAGCACGCCGCGGACCAGCCCGCCATCTGTTAGTACTGCACGGTACTACACACGCACACATACAAACGTGCTTAGCGCTCGCGCCTGCTGTTCGGCTACTAACATCTGTTGGCGCCACACGACACTATCGCAACACTTCACGCACACGGGCGTGAGTGCGCGAGCTTCTCTCACTACATAACTCCGCACACATTCACGCACACGCACAAACACACACAACACCGACCAAACTTTCTTTTGTAACATAAATTGATCTATCGATCTAAAAATAAATGTTTCTATCTTGAGTTGGTAATTAAAATGAAAATGATGTGTTATATTTAAAAACTAAAATGGAATACCTCACTATCTGTAATTATTATATTATACCGTTCAAATTGAAATACGGCGGTACATATACATAATAAAACAGTACTTGAGTGGTTTGCTCTTTATTGTTTTGTACATTTTCAATTTTGTTTCTTTAAAATTATTTACTTTTAGGAATACCCTTGGTTCAAATTCGTTTTAGTCTAAATAATAATAAATATAATTAATATTACATAAAGCAATATTAACCCTTAATTTTTTTTAAAGTGACTTCTGACTGTTAAATATTCCAAAGTGACTTCGCTCTAATGGCAGAAAAAGCAGATGCTCTTTTATTT